>JACEOJ010000087.1:593678-606929 GCA_013761285.1 Campoletis sonorensis
GAATTAATGAATTAATGAATTAATGAATTAATGAATTAATGAATTAATGAATTAATGAATTAATGAATTAAGGAATTAAGGAATTGAGGAATTGAGGAATTAAGGAATTAAGGAATTAGTGAATTAATTAATAAATTAATTGATTGATTAATTAAAGAATTGAGGAATTGATTAATTAAGGAATTAAGGAATTGATGAATTAATGAATTAATGAATTAATAAATCAATGAATTAATGACTTAATAAATTAATGAATTAATAAATTAATTAATTCTCAGGCTTGAAAATTTTAACAAATGACTTCGCAGATATTAATAATTCGATTTAATTTGTTAAAATTAATAATTGTTTGTTAATTCGATAACCGGAGGAAACGTCCTTGAATCAGATATTTTTCGTACCTATATAAAGAATTCCATCAAGATCGAGATTTTCGTTGCTGCCTTGACTGGTGACAGCAGCAACGTGATCATCAACAGCCAAAGTGTGTCTCTTGGGTGCTGGTCGTCCGATGCTGACCGCGTGCCATTTACCATCGTTCAAACGTGGTCTGGATGTGTCTCGAATTTTGACAGGGCCGTCACCCAAATCGAACACGTAATGTACGTGTCCATCGACGAGTTCAACGGCAACAAAATCGCGTTCGCGTCCAGCGTTGAAGAGAATCAAGCCATTTGCTTCTCTCGTTTTGAACTGTCAAAAACATTTTTTTAAATCACTTTCGTTTATCTTAAAACTGCATTTTTTAAGTTGGCCGGACTCATAACTCGGACAATTTTCAACCGATTGACTTGAAATTTTGTATACATCTTTGAAAATATATTGTCTATGGAAGTACGTAAGATTTTTCCTTTATATTGCATAGTTCATTTGTTATTAACAATTATCTGACGATTTTTTAGGCAAATTTATCACTTTCCACTTTAGAAGTGCGCCATTTGGCCAAAAATCAATGTATCGCAAAAATCCTACGTACTTCTGTAGCACTTATTATATATAATCGACAAAAATTCCTTGGCTCATTATGATTAAAAAATTACGGGAGCTGTTAGTCCGGCCGTGGAGCCTGAAAAAACGGAGACGTAATCGCGAAAACGCTGCACAGCCGCCACTTTGAAATAAATCGCTTCAAAAAAATTATTGTAAACAGTCACTGATATCTCTGATAAAATCCCGATTTTTTAATCTCCATTTATTTTGTAGTATCTCTGAAAAAAAATCCCCAAAAAGCCTATTTTTTTCGATCTCCAAAGTGGCCCAAGGCCTAAAAGTCAGAATAGCGACGAAAATTTACCTGAAAATATACATTCGTTTCGACGTAAGCCTTCAGCACAGGAAGACCAACAAAGGCATGTTTTGATTTGAAGGTAACCGCATGATGTACGGGATGATTGCGTTTACCAAATTTACCAGTAACCCTTATTATCGGAGTTACTCCCTGATGAGAACCCTGATGAGATCCTGCGCTTCTCGCCACCTCCAAATAGGGATGACCATTGAACCACATCTGTTGCAACTGGCCAACGAAATGAGGAACATTTTCTCCACTGTGCAGATAACCACCCACGTGGAGAGTCCGAAATTCCAAAATTCCTTGATTTCCCAATTGGGTGTCGGCTATAAATAATAATAATAACAATTTTTTTAATAAATTAATTCATAGAATTAAATTCATAGAAAATTTATTCTTCCGGATGAGTAAAAAAAAAGTTTTTCATCAGAAATCGAATTCGATTCGATAAAATAAAATAAAAACGTATATAAAACGGTTCCAAGATTATAAAATGTTGGAACTCAATTATGCACAATTATTTCGCTCGATAATTTTTACAAACTGCTAAGCAACGCTTAACGAAATAGTGGCGATTTAATTGGAGCGAAAGAATTAGCCGTAACCCGATAACAGGAGGAACCACGCTTCGCTAAATAAACGCTCTTTTCACCGAATTCTCTAAATTTTTATTTCGTAACTATATTTCAAAATTTTACTCGGTTAAGTGATTTGGAAATAAAGTGAACTTCTTATTTATGAAAATATATTAAATGTGCACAAGTGCAAGTTAATTATTCTTGTGTATCCTTAAAAAAAAAAGAAAAAAAAAGAATGAGTCGTCTTGCGATATTGTCAAAAATAATTCGCGTGGATAAAATTCGAGATAATTGTTGACTGATTGCTTGGAAATTAAATATTCAAAGACCATTTTTTATTTGGATCATTTTTTACGTGAAATTTTGTCACAATTATTATTTTTTCAAAATATTTCCTTTACTTCTTAAAAAAATAAAAAATTATCACGTGTAAAACGTTTTTAAAGTCATCGAACGTTTTCCCAAATTTTGTATCTTCGTTATTTCGAAAAGATTTTTTCTTTCGCCCAAAATTATGACAAGATTGAGATATTTTTTGAATTTTTTTTTTTTTTTTCGAAAATATTATTTGTTTTGTGTCATTTTTATCGTAATTTAATATTCGCAGGGTCCCGAAAATGACAAAATGTTTTTATAAATTTTATTATCAAAACTGTTAACAGCGAAGTTTCGATCGAATAAAAATTCTGATTTCCGTTTTTGTTGTTAAATGTCAAGTGAACGAGGTTCCTTTCTTTATGGAAATGATTTTTTCGTCGCTCGATGTTCCAACTGACCTCGAATCGGTGGTTCTTCGTCAATTTGAAATTTTAGATTTGTTGCTCTTCTTGAAAATTTTAACGTATGCCACATGTCGTCATTGAGGCCTTGTCCCGAAAGTAAAACCTGAAGCAAATAAATGCAGAATTTCATAAAATTTTGAATATTTTTATATCGATTATGATTTTTTTAATTTTTTTTTAATTTTCATTATAAAATCGATTTTTTAATTAAAAAAATGGAATCTTGCCTGCTCTCGATCTCCAATGTGTATCCGCAATTTCGCTGTTCCTTTGTCCAACGATATTTGCAATTTGTCGGAACTGTTTTCTAAGCTCGTGGCTACGAGCAGTCCTTTTGGCCTCGTTGTTTTGAATCTTATCGATATTTCTTCCGCTTGAGTTTTCGAATCCTCTGGCATGAGAGCCGTCATTTGTTGACTTCCGTTCAAATGCAACGTCGACGCGTCTGTTGGGAGACAAAGAATTATTAATTTGGACCTTTTTTTTCGTTTTTTTTCTTTTTTTTTGGACCTTGGACAAAAAATGTTTGAGTTAAATCATAATAATGAGTTAAAAATTTCGTTGGTTTATCAAAGAAACCAACAATTTCATTTCGAAGTTAAAAAATATTGAAAATATCGAAAATGTCTGAATTTTTTCCGATTTTTCATGAATTTTTAATTACGAAAATCGTTGTATTGTTCAATCGAAAGTTTAACTCAATTAATATTTGCGAAAAATCCTTAATGGCGGATGCAAAAATGCGAAAAAATTTGATGATTTACCTTTTCCACATGTTGGACCGGTGTAAGGCGTCGCTGTACAATCGCAGTGAAATCTATTCCAACCCTCGATACAACGGCCACCATGCATACACGGTTGTGAAGGACAATGTGCCGATTGTGCGTGACAAGCGGGTCTAACTGCACCTGAAAAAAAAAAAAAAAAAAAAAAAAAAAAATTAATATATTTGTTTTGTTATTTCGTTTTTCAATAATATTTCAAAGAATATTCCGAAAAGTTAAAAAACTTTCCATCTAGTTCTCAAAATGCTCTGATGGAATTAAAAAAAGATTATAATTTTTTTTTTTCTCGATCACATTTCGTATTTCGAGTAAAATAAATTTCATTTTCTTTGTAGGAAATGATAAAAAAAATTGTTAACAAAAAGTTGATAACTTTTTTTTATTGTTTAAGCAAAATAGTATTAACTTTTCGATAGAAATGAACTCGGTCTCCGGACATATAGAAAATGTAGTAACAAGACTCTCAACAGCTGCGGTGTCCGAGTGGTTAAGGAGTCAGACTCGAAATCTGATGGGCTATGCCCGCACAGGTTCGAATCCTGTCCGCAGCGAAATTTTTTTTTCTTTTTTTTTTGTCATTTTACATTCGAACAATCATCAGTGATGATTTATTTTAATTATGGGATTATTTATATATTAAAACAAACAATAATTATACGAAAATAGTCAATTTATCGTGAGTGGGTGTACATATATATATTTTTATATATAATCATACATAAATGTACCATGGCACAAATAAATGAATAAACGTTTATTCCAATGTCACTGAATCGTGATCCTATTGACGGAATTTTGAATATTACGAAAAAAAATGATTTTTGTATATTTTTTACGAATATTTCGAATTCTGGTATGTTCGTCTGTCAAGGAAGTTGGTTGCGAGTTTTTTTTATTATTTCTTACCAGAATCTTGTTGTTGGGCATATCCTGTGATGTCAACCGGTTGACCGTCTATTACCAAATCCCTCATGCAACCGACATAACCTTGTCGAAGGGCTCCGGTCCAAAGTACTGGAGGGACAGTTAACGGTGCAAAGGGAACACCCACCCCTCCGATGTAAAGCAAACCGTCGAGGTCCAATTCGGTCGAATCACCTGGAAACATTTTTCAATGTTGAATTACTTTGGTTGAACGTGAATAGGAAAAAGTGACAAGAATCTAATAAATGAAAACTCCACAGAAAGTTGTGGGGCTCCCTCTCAATAAAATTAACCCCAAAATGTGATCGAACATTGCCAACAGAACAGTCATTCTGTTCAAAAAAATTCCTTATCACAAAAGATCCTTTAATAATCGTCATAAAAAGTTATTAGAGCGAATTCCCTCAAAAAATTATCAAATAAGTCAAGACGTACAAAAGATAAAAATACAAAAGAAAGGGGAATCGTAATAATAATTTCTCTGGTAGAAAAATGATAAAAGATTATCATCGTACGTTGGGTCGCAACTAATCGAGTAATTTTAGGCCCGGACTTCGAATGAGTCCATAAATTTGCGGGAATGCAACAAATTATTTTTCGAAAAGATTTCAGTGTCTTTAGGGTTCTAATATCTCGATTCGATTCATTTGAAAAAGCTCCTTGAAAATATCGTAATAATAATGGGCAAAGAGACAAGTACTTCCTATTTTGAAAAATACACGAAAAATCATAATTTTAAGATTTTATCAACAAAGGCATTTTAAACTTTAGTCCATGATCCATTGTTTTTTCTTGAATTCTTGAATTATGTATTGGGTTTAATTCTAGTAAACTAGAGAGGAATCAAGACACAGGACATTCGTCAGGCATCGATTTTGTCGCCGATGGAAAATTTCGCAAATTTTTTTTTTCGAAATTTTTTATCTCGAACTAAACAAATTATTGTTTAATTATTTGTTAAGGGTCATCATTGGGTGATTATTTATGTTTATTAAATCTTATTGAGCTGAAACCGGCGGCACTGCAATGCCGGTACAACTCGCGTCCGCCCCGAGCAAGCCCGTGGGTCCAAACTGGTTACAAAAATCAGATTAATATTCTGGCTCTCCAATGGAGAGCGTATCAGATATTAAGCTGATAAGAACAGATACTACACTTTGATCTTAGCCAAAAGGCCGAGAAGCGATACTGAAAGCAGTTACAGAGTCGTTTATGAAGAAGCAAGAGCCATACTGTGCGCTCGAGAAACCAAAACTCATGCGGCTTCTAGCGGTCGGGTCCGAAAGTAGCGGTAGACTCAATGGTATATTCGATTAGTCTCGGTGTGTCTGTTGGGCTGGTCGATGCTGCTACAGCTGTTAAGTCACGTGAACCTCTACAAAGAGAGAGAGAGAGAGAGAGAGAGAGAGAGAAAGAGAGAGAGAGTACCCGGGTCGTACAAGATCTCGAAAAAGTTTTCGTCAATGTTTTTATTTTTGATGTTGAAAAAGATTCAATCGTTCAAAATTTTATGTGAATTTCGAGTGAATGCTTTCCTTTGTTCAACCATCGTATTCTATGAAAAATAATTCGAAAAATTTTTTTTTTGAAAATTAAAAAAAGTTGATAATTGGAATTACGAAAAAAAAAATTATTACAGAAAACACAGCTACGTCTTATGTTTTGTCCAGAATACTATGCAGTCCGAAGATTTTCCGTATTTTTAAAACACTTTTTAAAATTCTAGAATCAGTCTTTTAAAATAACTCTAATTTTGAATTTTTTTTTAAATGTTTAAACATTTTGTTGAATATAAACGTTGCTGTTTTTTTTATTGTTGGAAAAAAATAAATTTATGCCCGTTTTTTCTTAAGTTTCGAGCGTTTTTTTTTTTATTCATTATGAAAAAATCGTGGAAATCAGTTGAACACAGTAAAACACATAATTCCCGGATTTTTGCCTCCTCAAGCAGTCGGGGGTTAAAAATGTAAAAAATGTGTCAATCAAAAATGTGTAAATGTTAAAAATGTGTCTCCTTAAAACTTTCGTAGCCTCTGATGGTTATGTAGGTCCTTTGTAAAAAAGTGCTGCAACGCTGTAGTACAATGTAAATATTAATATTTTGGCTAGAGTAGAAATCTGTACTTACCGACTGTCACAAAGTCTGTTTTATCACCGTCGACAGCAACGTAACCGTTCCGTTCGACCCGACGTAAACTGACATCGTGCCAAGTACCGTTGTCGACCCTCCTCCGCGATGCTCTCACTTTTATCGGTCCGCTGCCTAAGTCTATGTGTAGATATAAATGACCGTCCAGGATCTCGAAGGCAAAAAGATCCGGCTGGAAAATCAAATTTAAAAAGTTGACGAAATTTTCGAATTATTTCCTACAAATAATGTCTAATGCAAAAATCTATTTGGTCAGTTTTCACACTTTTAGGGAAATTAGGCCAATGAATGGTTGACCACGAAAATAGCAACAAAAACAGCAAATTTTTCATTCCAAGTCGAATTCCAAAAATTCACCGTATTAAAAATAGTAGGATAATTGAAAATCATGAAAAAAAAACGAATTTCAAGAAATTTTAAATACAAATTTAATGATCGATTCTAGAGGATTCAATTTTGAATTGGAAAAAATGGAAAGCCATTTTCGTGAATTTTCGTGAATTAAGAAGGAATTTTTTAATCCGGAATTCTCAATATTTCGTTTGGGTTTGTTTGAGTTCTTCTTGGGATACTCGGAGACAGTTTATGAGAAGTCAATGAATTTACTTTTTATATGGTTTATTCTTACCCGAGTTGCGGCTCCGCTTCTACTGTACATGACTAGCCCATTAGGCTCATTGGTCCGAATTTTGAAAGATATGACCCCAGATGCAGGGTGTTTCCACGGTAGAAGAACCTGCAACAAGATAATGAATAGAATTTAACTAGTTCTGATGGCTGATCGTATCTACAAAAAAATCTCTAATGAGTGTTCTCATGTTTGATTATTTATCAGTGTATCCATCCGGCAGGGCATAGGTGAGTTCCACGCGAGACTGAAATTGCCTGAAAAATGTTTAATTTGACGTAATTCATAGCATTGCAGACGAACTTTGACAGCTGCGTAGGAGTTGTTTCAAATTTTTGTATTCAATTGATATTTTGATCAACATCACTCCGTGTCTCTTGAACCATTTTTTTTCAAGAGCTAGGAATAAGACGTCGTAGAAGTGAAGTATTCCGAAAAGGAAACTGGGAAACGTACGCGTTCAGAATTTCTAGTGCCGCCTTTTTGCTCTCTGTAGCAGCGAGTGAAAAATCTGAAGAGAACTTTCGGCAAATCTTCTGCACGTCTGTCAGATATTTGGACCCTGATGGCACTTAGTAGACCGTGTGGAGGTTGATGTGTACATACGAGAAAATCGATATAAGAAACTGAAGCCTTCGAGCTTGGTCCTATGGAAAGACGTAATGAAAAACAAGTTGATTAACGGAGCCCGGAGGAGACTAGTGAAGAACATTTCTTCCTATCCCTCCAATTCTCGAATTCTTCTCCAGTCTCTGCCTCATCATGTGGCGCGGTGTATGCACGCTTGCACGTATGAGGGTCCGAGGACATTTGAATCTCTTGCTCTGGTAACAATCGAGGGATCGATGGCCACGGTAGAAACACGACAACGTAAGGAGATGAGGCCGCAAGAATGAAGAACAGGAACAAAAGTTACAACAACGAGGAAGTGCTGGGCCGGGGAATAGCCATGGGACATGATGGATATTGACGTTTCACGAATTCTCCTGTGCGAGTCTTCCATCTGTATACTTATGAAATAAACTTTCGTGAGGTCAAGAGTGCCATATTTCAACGACGCGTGCCAAAGACTCCACATGCGACGATTAATGACAAGGAGGTGGGTTGAAGTTGAGAAAACGAAGAAGAAGAGTGGAATAAGTAACGACAGTTCAAATCGAAATATTCTTCCTGGTTTTCACCTTAATTCTTGTTTTTCCTGTACTTGTGATGATGATAGTGACGTTGTAAGATTTCACTTTAAGTTGAAAAAGTGTCGTTGGTCACATCCTCGTTCATATTCACCAGGTTCATTGTAAGCCCGTGCGTAGCGATCTTTAATCAAAATCATTTTTCTCTTCGACCAGTCAATCCCTATAAAAGTCGGTGAGAGAATGACAGAGTTGGTTAACGCACGAGAAGGTCTGGAGACGATCAATTAGAAAAGTTAGATTACTTCCTGAAATTAATTATGTACTAATCCTAGGCTTCCCACCCGTAGCCGCACTCACTCACAGGTTCAACGGCTTCTCTCCCCCCCCCCCTTCTTCCGTTCTTCTCTATTCCAATCTGGACTTCTGTATACAGCCCGGCAAACTGGAATTTCAACCTTGTGAGTGATTATGGTCTCAGTTCTTCAGCATCACGTGGACGCGGGAATTGAAACTTGAATGACTCCGTTCGACGGTCTTACGTACAAGTCGCTTCAAATGAAAATGGTGGCGTTGGTCGGCAGCAGAATGACATTTCCCACTCGGAAAATCTTTCCAAAAAGTCTGGTGATTCACGCACGGTTGACGAGTCACAGTCTCTTTATCCTGGGGAACCTTATTCCCGTCACTAAAATGGAGTAGTCCAGGTTCTTGTGAAAAGAGTTCAGAGCATTTTGGATGTTGAAGAAAACTGCTTTTATTTTCATAAAATGTCAGTTCCAAGATGGAAAAGACCATTTAGCAACGGATTTTGATGAATTTCATGAGAGACTCGTCAAGTTCATAAAGGCTGACGAATTGGCCTCATTAAATTGTGCAAAAAACACCTCGAGATCGGCATATCGACGTTCACTAGTAAGATTCGCATCAAAAGAACTTATTCAATAGTGCTGATTCAAAGGATCGGCGAATGCACATACGTTGCTCTTTCGTCGCACTTGTTCGCGAAACCCTTGTCGGGAGAACGATCGGATCGTACTGCGGTGCTGGGAAGGGCAGCGAACAAACTCCATTGAGGAATTTTATCGAGATCTCCTGGTGAATTTCGGTCTGTAGAGGAGTGTAGGAAAGTCAGAAGGTTGTACGGGTCTCGCGTGCGTGGCTTGCTCTCCGTTTGTGTTCGTACATCCATGAAAGGGTGCTCTTCACCGCCACTCCGTACATATGAGCGAGTGAGTTGTATGTTACCCCGTTCGTTGGTGCAAACACAGTACACGTCCAAAGGCTTTGCCAGAGAGCTTTTCTGTCTCGACCTCTACTGAGGAGTTTTAAGGGCCAAACTTTAACGCTCCGTGGTCGAACATCGTTAGGTGGGCTCGCGACGCTCCGTAGCCAATGTTGAGTAGAGCAGAATGCTTTTTGCCTCGAATTGGGAGAGTATAGTCCGCACTGCTGACCAAAAGTTTTCTCGCTGGAGTTTGCAGAGATATTTTCGGAAATCTGTGGAGCAGTTGGCGAGTCTGCGTTTGTGGTCCGTTGTTAGGCACTTGCTCAAATAATTTATGATTTTCAGAGCTCCGTTGTTCCAACAACATCGATATCTGACTATCGTTTGACATTTTTTCAAACTGCCGAGAATCTATGACATCTGTCATTTTTTCGCATTGATCTGCATGCGTTTTGTGAATAAAGCAATCGTTTCTGCATTTCATAGAACATACTCGCAAGCTTTAAACCGGAGTCTGCATCACCCGAGAACGGGGAAAGTCACTCCTCGTGCCACGGGGCAACACATTTACATAACCACATCCTCGGGGAAACGTCACTCGATCCATATTTATACGGGATTCCTCGGTGGCTCGTGGTTGGGTAGTTGTCAGTTTACTACCTAAATCCTTGCAAAGTGTAGGTCTAGATATCCAATCGCTCGGCCAAGGGTATAGAAATTAATCTGCATTTCAACGCCTTCGGTAGTCGTTCCCTCGTCGACCTAAGAGCTAGTCGCGATTTAGATGTGATTCGAGATTGCGATGTTTTGGTTATGATTCAATGATGTTTCTGTGTAACCCTCGGAATACAAAAAACTTGGAATGAAACCTAGTCATCGGCCGAGGATCTATCTACGCCATCGCAGCACGTTCCAAAAAATAGCAACGGACTCCTACGTGACGAATACAACATTGGATACCTGGTTGCACGTCAGGAACGACCTGTTGTACTAGCAGGCAAGTCTCACGCGACTTGCCACGTGGAAAACATCCCTTAGGTTTTTTCTTTACCCTTCACCGACCCCCTCACCTTCTCGGCAAGTACATAATACATAGGAGCGAATGCGTTCATCCGAAACCTCTAGGAACATGTGCAGCTGGTGAAGCTTTAGAGACTTTAAACACGAAGATGCGTGCAGGTGGCATGGGAAATATCAAACCGTATGTAAAGGAAGCTTCGCGTGCACAACGGCAGGGTGATGGGAAAAAAATGATTTCGAAAATCAATGTCGATGACTGGGTTTTATGATGCATATTGGAAAAATGATATGCGACCAATGAATGCGATGTTCACTGCATTCAACATTTACCCGCAGAAGGGGAACAGATTGTTGTGAACTTGATCCATCTCATGAACATAATTTTCAAACTTCCGGTACGTTGAAAAATGACTTTTCACCATGAATGTCGTTGTGTTGTTGACTTTTAGCATTTCTTGTCACTGATATTCGATAGACACGAATTTATAGTGTCGCACAACTGTCGTGGATAATTAATGAGTTACTGCATAAAAAAAGAGCAAGCGTACCGTTGTCGAAGAGAATATGGAACTAGTGCGCGTGACACGAAAGTTGAATCACGCACGTCAAATATTCCCTCGCGAGTGCTCCGGCTTATGCAGTCACTGGGCAAATCTGGTGGAGCTTGGGAAACTGAGCTAGTGAAATACGTGCATATAAATATGGAGGATACGCGGATACGTTGGATTGCTGTAAACACAACTACGGGATTAAACGTGGTGAACGGTATGAATTACATCCTTAGCATTGCTGGCTGTTGATGGTTGTATGGGGAATAAATGAAAGACGGCTATGAAGCAGAAGACGCTAACGGAACGTGGAAGAGATCTGTGCACACATGATCTACGAGCACAAGAACCCTGTCATACGAGAGAGTCTTCCATAGGAGTCTACAAGGTGGTTTGAGTTGATTGAAATGAGTCTGCGATGGACGATATCAGTACAAATAATAGGAACTCTCTGTTTGTCTCCTCCTCATGGTATTTCATGTTCAGGTTTTAAGAATTAAGGAGAAAATCGATATAAGAAATTGAAGCCTTCGAGCTTGGTCCTGTGGAAAAACGAAATGAAAAACAAGCTGATTAACGGAGCCCGGAGGAGACTAGTGAAGAACATTTCTTCCTATCCCTCCAATTCTCGAATTCTTCTCTAGTCTCTGCCTCATCATGTGGCGCGGTGTATGCACGCTTGCACGTATGAGGGTCCGAGTACATTTGAATCTCTTGCTCTGGTAACAATCGAGGGATCGATGGCCACGGTAGAAACACGACAACGTAAGGAGATGAGGCCGCAAGAATGAAGAACAGGAACAAAAGTTACAACAACGAGAAGGTGCTGGGCCGGGGAATAGCCATGGGACATGATGGATATGGACGTTTCACGAATTCTCCTGTGTGAGTCTTCCATCTGTATACTTATGAAATAAACTTTCGTGAGGTCAAGAGTGCCATATTTCAACAACGCGTGCCAAACACTCCACATGCGACGATTAATGACAAGGAGGTGGGTTGAAGTTGAGAAAACGAGGAAGAAAAGTGGAATAAGTAACGACAGTGGCAGCAACGACGATGCTTCGAAGAAGAGGATTATTTCCGCAGGGTCTACAAGAACCTGGAACCTTGACGAACTATGCGGTTATCGCTAAACACTGTCACACGAAATAGTCTCCCACACGAGTCTACAAGGTGGTTTGAGCTGAGTGAGATGAGCCTGCAATGGACCATATCAGTACAAATATTAGGAACTCTCTGTTTGTCTCATCCTCGTGGTATTCCCTCTTCAGGAAGTTCCCTTTCCTCGTGTGTCTTTCGAAGACTGCGCGACCTCTATTCCGCGATCTCCACACTAGTCTGGCATATTTACATTCGTGGCAACTGTATGGGCAAATGATCGCTACGCATAACCTGGATCGTTGATGGAGAATTCGACGCCTGGCAGAACTTCATGATGGCAGAAAGGAGATCTTCCCGAGGTTGTCCGTCATTTGATGCTAGAAGCCCTACGGCGACCCAAGGTTTCTCCGTTTTGGACGCTGCTGGGGTCCGCAGGGTCTCTAATTTCTGTGAAATGAACTGGAGGACTCGGCAGCCGGAAAAGCCAATGAACGTTCTCTATAATCTCGTGGACAGTCTGCATATCTGTATCCATTTGTGGAACCAATAGTATAACTCGTTCTGTGAATCAAATGAGCCGTACTCGAAATTTCATATCAACGAGTTTTCTCATTCATGATGCTGCTGCTTCGAGTCCGACTTATATCGAGCGCATAATAGACTCGCGGGCTACAAAATAAACATTTTCCGGCATTACATCCACCCTCTAAAAAATCTCTATCGATTTTGCTCCGGTTGAATAAGTAGAAAAGAAATTGAGTTGAATGTTTTTTTTTTTTTCGACCTAACTGGCGTTTCTCGAGGAAAGGGGGGTTTGGGAAAATCGTTGATATACAACCGGAACAGGCTTTATTGCAGTTGGATGCTTCGTATATGTAGATACGTCGTTGCTTGTGTATGGATGTTGAAGTACATTTACAGGGTGTTTCATTTTAGACCATCTACGCAGACATCTTTGAAATCTGAAAATTTCTGATAAAGTCTTCTAGACAAGATTTGTCAGACTCGAAGGGCGACATTTGATGGCTACTCCGAAATTGACCTTGCAATTGACCTTGAAAGTTAACTTCTTCAGAAATTGTCG
>JACEOJ010000087.1:613422-629701 GCA_013761285.1 Campoletis sonorensis
AGAGAGAGAGAGAGAGAGAGAGAGAGAGAGAGAGAGAGAGAGAGAGAAAATCTGACTATGTTCTGTGACAAACACAAATAATGCTACCATCCGAACAATTTCACTGTTGAATTCAGCTGATATTCAAATATGGTTATACATTGTCTGGTTGCCAATAATAATTGATGGAAACTCATGAGTTCTCGTACCGACTACGCTATGGTAAACAAACCACTTTTGCTCTCTCCTCATTAACGTTTTGCGCATTATCCAACGATTGATTCAACGATATACGTCAGAAAATCGTAACGAGAAAAGCTTTTGACGATAAAATGATAACTACTGAATTTTTGGCACAATTTTTTTATCAGCATGAATAAGATTTTCATGGTTGATATTCGAGTACTCATGAGAACGATTTAAAGTCGCTGTGACGTCATATTTTCGATATATTTGCGTATAAAAATTTGTCTTTATTATTTATTCATAAAATATTTTTATAAACAAATTTATATTTATTATTTATTTATAAAATGTTAAAAAAAATGAATTTATACTTTATTATTGATTTATAAAATATTTATATGAATAAATTTATATTTATTATTAATATATAAAAGTTTTTTTTAGTAATTTTGGTTTTAATAAAAAATAAATTGCGTGGAAAATGGACCATGAGACAATTTTTGAGATGCTGTGACGTATTGTAAGAAAAACTTCAAATAATCGAAGGTTAGGACTTTGTAGAGTTAGTTTGGGTTTTCTCATGCATTTTATGCATAAACTCCTCCCCCCCCCCCTCCCCAAATCTGCCCTACGTACATGAGACTATTCCTAATCTCGGTAAAGCTGAACATGTTCGTCAATTTGCAACCGTGTCGTCACATTCAAAGACGGTATTAAAGTGCGTTGTCATAAATATGAGTCGACACGTTTCCCCAAGCTTTTCCTAAGATTCACAGGGTTTCGAGGAAGTTTCGTATATACACAAAGGATTCCCTGTTGCATAAGTAACATTTAACTTGAACTATTTTACGTCCATACATGGCTGGATAATGCGGGAGTGTATTTCTGCTGAAATTTTCGATTCAGAATATCGTGATCCACGAAAACGTTGGAAAAAGTGTGTTTTTATTGCTAATTTTGAAAATTTGGAGATTTCACGTCAAACTTGATTAAAATTTCTTGTTTACTACACAATTTTGAAATTTTAATTTCGTATCATTTTAATTGTAGTTGAATTATTGTCTCGAGAACCTTTCGTTGTCGAATGACGTCCCTGAATTTTGATGTCATCGTTTAATTATTCTTTTTTATAATTAATTAAGGTCTAGTCGT
Organism: Campoletis sonorensis; assembly: GCA_013761285.1. Classification (NCBI taxonomy): domain Eukaryota; kingdom Metazoa; phylum Arthropoda; class Insecta; order Hymenoptera; family Ichneumonidae; genus Campoletis; species Campoletis sonorensis. Next base: position 614,740 of record JACEOJ010000087.1, read on the forward strand.
TAACTTTCGGAAAATTGATTAAAAAAAAAAAAATTATTTCATCTTTCAACGTCTCGTAATGTGACGAATGACTTTGAAGTACTTTTTTTATGGCTGATTGAGCTGTTGTAAGAATTAAAATTCAATTATTTAAAAAAATATACAAATAAATTGGCAAAAAAAAAAATTTGGACAATTTTTTCAAGAAATCGTTTGTTGAAGAATTAAGGACAATGCAGAATCAAAGTTTTAATGAAATTTTGGATCAATTTTTCTATAAAAATTGATTTTTATTCAAAATATAAATTTGAAATATAAAAAAAAAAAAGAAACAAAAATTTTACGACTAATTTCGACATAATTTTATTTTGACTCGAATGTTTAAATAAACGAATGGATTATTTTGAACAGACCTGGGGAATGAAACTTTCATTTCCATTAAACGAAACTAGAGAAACAAGAAGTTTCAACTTATGAGTAAATTCCACTAAAGTTGCGATCTATGCACACCCGTACATTTCCTTTGTTTTCGTTTGAAATGAAAAAAAAAAAAAAAAAAAAAAACACTGACGTGGCATTTTGACTCTCATGGCACAAAAATAACTGTAGATTAGCATCGAGTATAATGCCATTCTCGGTTTTACAGTGCTGTACAGTTGAGTTTACTGTTGGAGGAACGCGCGTGACAGGTCGTTGGCAAAACGAGCCGCACAAGTGTCTAAACCCTCACCCTCTTGACTTCTAAATAAACGGGGCACGACAATGTTATTCTGTTGCACAGTCGATTCAACGTGTATGGACTATTCTGTCACAACTTTATCAACATTTTCACGCGAGCGATTCTCATTTTTCAAATTTTTTACAATTTTTATTTCATCTCATCAATAACAATCAATTTCGAAAGACTTTTAAACAATTATTTTCAATCGAACCATCAAAATGATCGATACTTTGAAAAATAAATTTCTATACATTTTTCTTTGCATGCAAATGGACGAGAATTTTTTTAAATACGATAAAATATTTTATTTCTTCATTAAAATGATTAAAATAATTTTTAATAATCATTTTTTTAATCAAAATTTTAACTATCGACTAAAAATCGAAATTGGAAACCTGTCAATGAATGGAAAGTCTCGAAATGGCTTTTGAAAGCTTTTCATCCATGGTGACGAACGTAATATTTGAAAAAACTTGAAAATTTTTGTTAAAAACAAGTTTTTTTTTTTTTTTTACGAAATTTGTTGTGTAATTTCCCCACACATTGAAAACCCCGAGTTTGACGTTTACTTTGTAGGCTTCCTGACTGGATAATATTGTGGTTGATCGCGCATGTGAAAGGCTCGATAAATAATTGATAAGTATCTCGTGATAGAAGTTTTTTTCGTGGTATATGTGTGCCAGTAGTTTTTTATTGTGAGTGAAGGGTCTCGCGTGTTCTCCGTGGTTTTTGCACTTTGGCACGACGGCCGACTATTCTTTTCCCAGGTTTTCTCGTTCATGGCACTTCCGTACGATGACTCGTGAAATTTACGGTTCACAAGGAAAAATTCAACAGGAACTTCCTCCTTTTTTTTTAACCTGCCAAGAATTCCGTGCGTACGAAAAAAAAATGAAAAAAAAAATGAAAAAAAAATGAAAAAATTCATCTTTTCAGTCAGCACCCTCCAAAGGAGCCATTCGGCATCGTAAATTCGTGCATTTTGCTGCACTCTGCATCGAAGGGATGGGGCAGGTCAGTATTTCATGCCAGAAATAACGCTCGAGAGAGTGACACGCCGTTTGTTATAACGGAGTTGGTTTTGCACGCCAATTATGAATATTAAATGCATGCTTCGTGGAACAGAGTTTAATTTAGTATTTAGTACGAAGAACGTGGAAAAAAATGGTATTTTTGAAATTTTCACGATATTCAACGATTTTTGTTACTCAATTGTGTGGATTTATCGGTTACACGATTTCTACGATTTTTATTGCGGCTCTGACTGCATCTGGAACGTCATTTCGATCGATTTTTACGAAAAGAATTTAATGAGATTTTGGACCGGTAGAAAATTTATACGAGATTCAATTACGGGAGAATTGGAACATCGCGGATTTTACTTCGACAGGATTCTCGAGAATTGTCAGGATTTCGGGTCATTCAACAAAATTCTGTACCGAATGACAATTATTTGATAATATAAAAATAAACGCACGCTGGGAAGTGTTTTCGGCGAACGTGCCAAGCGCAAAGACACTGAGGCCCATGTATTTATGTATTTTGGTGTTTTTTTTAAATATATATATAGAAACTGCAAACACTACGTTTTAATTAGAGCGCTCCCTAGCCTCTCGTTGGATAATGGGAACAAGAAACGAGGTTGGTGAACTCTGTTGATACAAACTAAGGATTATGTATGCGCGCACTGCAGTCACGAGCGAGCATTATACTTTTTGTACATTACGAAATGCATTCAAAAACTTACTGCTCAGTCTCGTTATTTATTATGTGAATTATGATCAATGCAAAAAGCAATAGTTATTATGAAACACAATTTAATCAATTTTTAGTTCGTTTTTTGAATTAATTGAAGTTTCGAATTAATTTAAAATTAACTTCGAACGTTATTTTAATTACGAAATGAATTTTTATTTCGATTGTCTGTCAAAAATGTTGTTGATTTTATGGAATTTTGTAAACAATAGAAATTCTTTAGGTTGTGTCAAAGATTTTTTTCGTACTCATAAGTTAATGTTATTTTATTCATTTTATTTCAAAAGAAATATCGATTAAAAATTACAGTTTTATGAATTTTTAGTTCGTTTGGGTTTGTTTTTGTTACAATTGTCTGTCAAAAATGTTGTTGATTTTATATAATTTTGTAAACAATAGAAATTCTTTGGGTTGTTTCAAAGATTTTTTTCGTACTGAAAATTTCATGTTATTTTATTGATTTTATTTCAAAAGCAAAATTGATTAAAAAATACATTTTAATGAATTTTTATATCGTTTTGTTTATGGGTTACAATTTTTCTGTCAAAAATGTCGTTGATTTTATTTAATTTTGTAAAAAAACGAAAAAATGGTCAATAGAATTTTTTTTTTGTTGAATCAAATGACGTTGATCTGCAATTCACAAAAAAAAAAGTTCAATTGACTATTTTTCTGTCGAACAGAATGAATTTTGTTTGTTCAACGAAATTTTTTTTCCAGTCCAGTGACAATTCCGTGATATTTCATTGATCGTGTTTTTTCAAATTTGGAGGAAAAAATCTATTGACGCAATCGCGGTAATGGTTTTGAAGTGCTGGACTGCGGTGGCATGTATCGATTCAAAATTCCCTCATTTATTCGGATTTCATATTTGCGATTACTTCTTGGGAAAATTAATTATAAAAAGGCCTCGAAGTAGTGAATTTAATGGGGGATGTTGCAGTGTGCATAGATCGTCAAGTTTCAGAGGAAAAGCCTCGCGAGCATAAAAGCGAAAAAACGTGTAAGGTAAACAGGAAAATGGGATTGCCACTGGTCGATTTGGTTCTTCCTCTTTTCAGCGTGTGTATGCCACAAGCTTTTCTGTGGCTTTACGAATAACTTTGAGAGGGCCTTTCCTCTTCCCTTGAACTCCTTGTCCTCATTCCCGCGGTCTTCTCTCTCTCTCTCTTTCTTTCTCTTTCTCTTTCTCCTGATTTCTCGTTTCAACTCTTTTATTCCTATTCAACCATCCCCTGTAATTTTCCATTCCTTCCTCGCTCGCATTTTCTACTTAAATTCCCTCTTTTTTGTATCTTTGTTGATTGTCAGTGTTTCGTTCGCATATCTAAATACTCAGCGGGCTAACTACGTGGGCGAGGCTTTATTTGGTTCCCCGAAGCTTTACTAACTTTGCGAAAAAAATTTAATATTTTCGTACGTAAGTAAATTCGTTAGATAACTATTTTTCTTGGGAGGGTAAAAAAAAATAAAAGCAGGAAGCCTTAGGACCGTCTGAGATATATTTTTTTATGTTTTCACATGTTTATAGGGGAACATGGGGCAAAATGGACCCCTGAGGCAAAATGGACCCCTGAAGCAAAATGGACTCTCCGAAAAGAGATAAAATGGACCGTAAAAATTTCTCGGAAGGGAGGGCCCACTTCGCTCCATTTTTCATTTTTTTCACAAAACCCAAATTTTTCCCAATTTCAATGAACAAGTGCGTAGTAAATCAATGAGAATCGTCAAAAGAGCATTTTTTATCAGTGGAGTCCATTTTACCCCATATTTTTTTTTGCCCACGATATTGAAAGTAAGTCCGACAAATCAATTTTGGGATCCAAAAGTAAAATCAAGATCATATGAAAACCGACGCATCTAGCTTAATTTCTAATGGGGGTCCATTTTGCCCCACATTTCCCTATTTTGATGGTTATCGTAATATAATCCATAAATATCAACTCTCGATCGTCCGCTACCAATTCCGTGAGTTTATAATTGAAAAAAAGCTTCAAAAATGAAAAATAAAGCCTCGTCGCTGTTCCTCTGACTCCAGGCATATCCGAACCCAGCAAAAGATCGTGAAGTACACAAAATATGAGTTTTGCAAAATAATTTACGGCAATAAATACACAGAAATGATCCCGCTGTGGTTAGACGAACTGAAAATTTTGTTTATTCAAATATTCCTAAGGGTTCGGGCATTAAGTTTACACACAAAGCTCCTGAAGGTACCAGGACGGACTTGGATGAGAAAAACGGTTCCCTAGCGACTGCGACCGATACGGTGATCCCTTGGCGACCCTTTAACACTGCGGTAACGATGTCCCGCGAGCGTCGCTCCGTCTCGAAAATGACAGCGCGACTCATTACATATACAGCATGACATTCGCTCGTACAACTCCCTGTTTTATTTATTTATAATGCTCTTGGTTGCAAAACGCGTTTTAGGCCGAGAGAGGGAGCAGGCCAATAATATGCCCCTGCGTGTACTTTGTACTTAACTGGAATTAACTCCTGTACGCTTTGCGCAGGGATTCTCTCGCCGGAGGTGCAATTGCGGAACGAGAGTTCTCTCTTTTTTCCTTGCTCTTGCTTTTTATACTCATCATACTCACTTCTCGCCGTTGATTTCTTTTCTACTTTGCATCTTTTTTTTTTCCTCGCTTTCAAATAAACTGAAGTGCGTTTGTTCGTATATTTGATTAAATTTCTCATGGAAATCGTTGGAATGCAGCGACGAGACGAAATCTTTACGAGTATTATTCGATTAACTAAAAATGTAAGGAGTTTTTATTCATTTTTTTTTTAATTGTTTCTGCGTATACTTTTGCGGGTCTGTACGACCCCGTCCAGGCAAACTGTGGAGTTCCAGTCGGTCAGCTCCATCAGAAACTCAGAAAAACTGCCTCCCGCTCAGCGATTGATGCGCGAGCCGACGAATGGCTAAGCGGTCACCCAACCAAGTACTGTACCTCACTCGAGGCTGCTTAACTTTGTGATCGCCAGAGCCATGCATCGACCAGAGCTCTCGGTTTCGAACTTTCTGTTTTTCTTTCATCGCCGTAATAACTGTTTAGGGGAACATGCGGGGCAAAATGGACCCCTGGGGCAAAATGGACTAGCAAAAATTTTATATTTTTGGCCCAAAGTGGGTTCTTCCAAAAATGAGGGAAGAACAAATCTTCACAATACTTATTTCCTTATTATTATTATTATTATTATTATTATTATTATTATTATTGAATATCTAATGGGGTCCATTTTACCCCATCTTTCCCTAAAAATCTGTTAAATCTGTTAAATGAAGATCTATCGATGAATCAAGCAACTATATAGACTCGAATCTTGATTAATGACTCCGTTGTTACGAAAACAGACGTTTTTCATATTTACCGTAACCCGCAGAGTGTTGAAATTTAGCCCTCATTGAAAAGTTGCCTTTCACGTCCATTCGGCTACATTGCCGGTGCAATCAGCGAGCGAAGGTTAAGCCGATTGAACTCTCGGTCACGCCCGCAAAAGCTTTGTCTCTTCATACAGCACGTAACCGATGGTCGGCAAGTTGAAAACTCTCTATATATGTATTGATAACGGATGAAGGAACAAAGGAGCAAAGGGTTGCCGCCGACTGGTAGTTTTAATTATCAGCAACTATACGGCCGCGCGGCTCCAAGGGCTTCCGCATTGATGATGGCTCGCCTCGTTCCCAACATATGCACCTCTTTCTCTCTCTCTCTCTCTCTCTCTCTCTCCTTCACTTTCCTCTACTGACCGCATCGTCGCTCTGGGCCCAAATGCATTTTCTCGCTACAACACACTCTCTCTCTCTCTCTCTCTTTCTCTCTCTCTCTCTCTTTCACCGGATTGTGGTATCGACGGGGTTTGGTTTGTTGACCAGACATTCTCGAACCTGCTTTTCCTACATTAAATTCCCCGATACTGGACATTTTGTCAAAGGACATATTTTTAATCTCAAACAAGAGGCAGTACCAGCAGTCAAGAATTATTCATAAAGCTGATGAATAACTTGCATCGAAACTTCAATGTCTTGCTGGATCAACTACATTTTTGGGTTTCGAAAACATTGCTTTGAAAAAAAAATCATCCTTAATATTAATTAATGGGGTATTTTTATGCGAACTCGCACGAATGCCTCGACGATCGATCCTTTTTTTTTTTACTCTAATCTAGTAAATTAGTCATTTTATCGTGAATTCATCATTTAATCGTCATTGAATGAATTAATTCTTGATTTTTTTTTGAATTTGTCATCCAAAATGTGAGAATGGAGAGATTGCAAGAAATCTTTGACGATTGACGCTCAATTCTTCGGTTGCATCGAATCTGCACAATCAATTTTGCATTTTTGTGGATTTTGTCGAAAACACAATTTTACTTTGCCTCAAATGGTAAAAAATCGTTTGTAAATATTGTGAGATTCAATATTAATTCCTGATCGATTAAAATTGAAGGATTTAAATTTAAGGTCACAATAAAAAATATTTGACAGTTCTTTCGATTCAATTCACTTCCTTTGACATTTGAAAATTAAATGTATCAAATTTTCTAAATTTCATTTATTACAATTTACGATAAATTTATTAAAATTGATTACATTTATTAAAAATAAATAAATAAACAAATTTATTATTCATTAAATTATTATTAAAATTACAATTTTCTTAATATTTTCGATTTTATTGGTCGTCAAGTGACTTGCAAATAAATTGATATAAGTTTAGCCCCCTAAAAATCAAAAGGGCGTATCTCCGTTCTTTTTATTCCCCAAAAAAGACTCCATAGACTCGTATAAGTTTTGGAGGCTTGTGTATGCATACGTGCTCGAAAAATCCGCAGTGGTCCGAACGCAGGTGACTTTGATCGAGTGAGGGTAAACTTTGGCAATAAAAGAGTAGAGAGTGTAGTAACAGGGGCGAGGCATGACTGCGGAAATCGCGAGGTTATGGTACTTACAACCGACTTACGAGTGTCTTTCTCTATAGATATATATAAACACGAGTGTAAAGTACACTTTTGTCCTATTTTCAAATTCACAGAGTAGTTCGCTTCTTTTCCTTTTCTCTCTTTTTTCCTGTCCCTCCAATTTTTCTTTCGTGCATAACATACTATGGATGTTCGTAATTTGAAAAGTACTATCGTGTGAAACTGTATCAGAGTATTTTGTTGAATACAAAAAAAAAACAACAACAAAAAATGTCGAAGGTTGGAACGAACGAATAAACTGCGTTGGATGGTGGGGCAAAATGGAACACAGCGTCCAACTAAGACTTTGTTAATAAAAAAAAACTCTTTTATCGCCTTTTTGCAACATTTTTTTGGCAGTGACGTCACATTTCGAGCCTCTGTTCCATTCTGACCTCGTTTCACCTTCGATTATCGTAAAATTAATGGAACAAAGTATAATTTTTTAAGTCCAAAATGAGCCACGAAATAAATGTTCGGTGTGATATTTGCAAAACTCAGAATTTCGTAATAATAATGCGTCGAAAATATGAACTTTTATTCGTCTTCGTGATGCACACGATTGCATAGAGCCCAAACGACGAAATTATTTCGCGTTTTATCACAAATTATTTGTATAAATGAAAACAGTGGAAATATTAAGCACTATTTTTACATTTATAAAGCCACATGAATTACGATTATGAGTCTCCGTTATCACAATTATTATTATTATTATTATTATTATTATTATTATTATTATTATTAATTAGCAATGTACTCACGAGATGAGAGTCTCTGGTTGTAAATGTAACTGGATCGGTTCTGGGCTCCCGACAGTGGAAATCTACTCTTCCCCAGGCTGTCGTACCCTCAGTTTTGCTTTTCGCTGCTTCTATTAACTCCATCGCTATTCCCTCGGCACCGAATTTCACCTGTGGTGAAAAAATGTTTTTATTTCACTCCTTTTATCGAGTAAACGCGTTAAAGGAAGTCTAATAGAGAAAGTTTTTAGATGACAGTATTGCAAATTATCGAACATGAATTATGAGGTAAACTTTACTTCATAAATTGCTGAGTTTGTAACTATTTTTCATTTTTAGCTCTTGGAACATTTTTTTTTGGAATTATTTGCAATAAAGACAAGTCAATGATAAATCAAGAGAAGAAATTGTGGAGCCTGATGTTTGGTAAAATAGTGACTTTTCATTTTAGTCAATTCTACTTGAGGAGTTTCGTTACAAGTGACGAAAAGTAACCTTTTTATTCAAATTTCTACAGTACGTTCTTCGACTTATCCTGAATATGTTCTCCAAGTTTCAAAACGATTGTCTACACCGTTTCCACTGAATTCTCAAATGAAAAGTCACTTTTTAACACAGAGACGTGCCTACACTGTCCCTAAACTTCAGTTATGTGCATGAAACGATACGAAAAAATGTAAAAAAGGTTATAAAAAACTGTCAAACCACTCGAAATATCATTAAAATTGTGCCACCAGAAAATGAAATAATTCGTCTCCATCGTTTATTAATTATTCATTTTTTTGTCAATGAGAACGATCAATTTTTCAGTAACCATGTAATTTTTATACGAAACTTTGTTGTGTAAAGTTAGCACTTTGTTTGAGAACAATAGAATTTCTCCCCCTGATTCTCCCTAAAGATAAGCTGAACCATTAAATTGTATGGATCGTACCGAAACTCTTAAATGCCAAGAGATGCTTTTTGTCACTATTCTCATTCACTGTTTACTAAGTAATGAGGAAATTCCAATATATTTTTTCCACACTTTTCCTCTCCGTCGCTGCCAGCACTTTGAGCAGAGAATATAAAAAGATAAAAAAAAAAGGTTCCTTTTCTGTCTTTGACGTCAAATGAATCACATCAAATGCAGTCCTCGATACGAACACAAAAGCGATTCTGCTTATCGATAAAATGACAATGGCTGAGCGAGCCGTCAAACGACTCTGATAGATTAATGCATTTTATTTTATTTTAACAGAAGTTTATTTCTGGGCTCACTGAACCGTTCAGCACCAATCACTGACAGATCAAACGATGAGTCAATATTCAACATGGAAATTGGCAATTTGAGCATTTTCTATTTGCTCAGCTGAATTCTAATTTGATCGTTTCTCGAATACAACAATAAAATGAAAAATATTGAATTTCACCAAATTTTATGATTTATGTCGAATAAAAAAACAAAAAATCTACCTCGCGAAGACATCCAACAAAATTGGTGATCCCTTTGGCTCCTTGTAACGCATTCGTGTCTGCTCCACCGCCAACCAGAAGCTGATCACTCGCTAATCTTGTAAAAGAACCTGCTGTGTGACCGTGCTCTGCATAAATTCCATCGACAACTGCTGAAAGCTGTAACAGCACAAAAAAAACAAAAAAATTATTACAAAAGCCATCTTTGACGTTTAAAGTGTCAAAAATTTCATTAACATTTTCCAAGGCTCTTTTCTTTTTTTATCTTTCAATCGAACTCCAGCTGAAAAGTGAGAATCATATTTCCAGAATGCCGATGATTTATTTAAGGACGTTGCATGCAAAATTTCCCATCGAAATAGAATTCCTTCAAATTTCCACCAGACAAAGAGAAAACTGACGTTTTTCAAAAAAATCGGTAGTAAAATTTTTTCGAAATTTTCGTTATTACATAACAAATACGAATTACCTCATCGGAGAATCTTGAATTTAGAGTTTGTTGTTCTTTAGTCAATTTGTAACAACTTTGTTCCGATGAACTTAGGCTCGCAAACTATTTTTTAAGGGAGAAAAACTAAAAACAAAAATTAAAAAAAAATTGAAAAATTGTTTCGAGTTTTTTCACATACAAAATGTTTTGCAATGTTCGCAATTATTGTAATTATACAGCAAGTACATATGACCTTGAATGACCTTGAACTTGAAGTAATGTTGTTCTTTAGTCAATTTACAACAACTTTTCCTCATTAACTTATGCTCGCAAACCATTTTGTCTGTGAGAAAAATTGAAAAACAATTTTTCGATATGAATGTCACGATAGAACTACCTTACATTCTAATTAAAGTTTTATTCCATTTTCAACTCGTGGTTCGATCATAACCATTTCGTCAGTATCTATTTACGCGAAGAAAATTAAATCGCCGAGGCAACGAATCATCGAATCACATCTAGATTTTGCCGACAACCATGTCCACGAGGACATCCGTTCTGGGCAAAATAAAAAGAGGCAAAAAGCGTAGAGAAAAGTGTAATAAAACGAATGGACAAGTTTAGTGCCGAATGTTGGGGGAGGAGGTAATCGAGCCGAATCCGAGGAGAGGTGTGAGGCTCGTGTAATGTCGGCTTAGCGAAGGTATTCGCGGGGAACATAATCCTGATGAGGGTGTTCCAGCGGCGCGAGGGTAGACCCGGTGGGTCTATATCTGCCGGTCGTGCATGTATAGCACTGTGGAACTTTTTAATTAAGCCAATTAATTCTCGCTCCTTGCTATTTCAACGAAGTGGAACGAGCACCAAAATCTTTCTAAGAAGATGAATTACCCTCGTGTTCTTCGGAGACCGCGGCAAACATATTTTGCTGCCACAATAGTGTGTTTCCCAGTCATCAATTTTGGCTTTGGAGATCGCCGAGTGATTCTGGACTTTTGTTTCTTTTTTAACTGGAGCTGTAGAATTCGATTTTAATGAGTTTTAGTATAATTACTTTTTTAATCATCCAGCTAATGAAAGATCATTTAAAATGATTGCAAACAGCAGTCGGAAGCCACTAACTTTCGAGGTTCAATTCGAACGTCAATGAAAGACAACTTCAGTCAAAATGGAAGAGATAGAAAGTGTGCCAAATGGATTTGAGTATGAAATAAGAAATCTGTGAGAAAATTGGTTCGGATGAGTATGTCGGGCGTGGACGGCTCGGTGAGCACGTAACCAGTGCGTCGCACTAAATTGCACGAGGAACTTTACAAGCGCCACGTTCTCGTTCTGGTTCAATTAGATACCGAGGATTCTTGCTGTTAGGATGAAGATGTGGAGGCTGCGGTGAGTGCACGAGGCCCTGGTGGAGGCTTAATTAAATTTCACTTTTATTAAGTAATCGTGGCAAGGATGGTTGTTCACAAGAGCGTTGTTTAAGCACGCTGTATCTCTCATCCACACAGGCCCACGTTTTGCTGCTCGAGGGTGAAGAAAATAGAGAAATAGTGGAAGTCAACTATGCCGATAATAAGAGTTGGCAGGAGTGTTTTTCGAGGATCCGTAGTTCACACGAGAAATGTGGGCTAATTGCATTCTTACGATATTGATTTGAGGCAAAATGGGTCTTCGACGTACGAGGAATATCGAGGAATGGCTGCTGGTGAACATCCACTTCTCCGAGTACTTTTCTTCCGGAGTTTGTGCTACTTTGTCGACTACTTCTTCGTCATAACTCTTGATGATCTTTTTCCCAAGGTAATCGAGTACCCATTCAAACACTCGTGTATTTTGCACTGCGGAATAGTTGGTTTATACAAAAATGTAGAATCCATGGTGGAAGTACCGAGCTACGGATCCTCCAGTAAAGGAAGAAGAAGAAGAAGAAAAAGAAGAAGAAAGAAAGCCCGTTATGCCTTTCCATCAAGAGAAGAGCCGTGCATAGTGCAGTGCGTCAATAGTCGTTATCTCTCTGCAGAAATTCTCTGTCTCGAGACAGCAGCAGCCCTTCCGCTGCGGCAAACCCTATCCTTTCTTTCAACCTTCTCTCCTCCCCCCCTCCTCCCTCTTCTCCTATTACCCATTTATACTCGGGATCTCCCTTAAGAGTTGTTTCACCGCGTACCTCTTTTCTCAAGTATAATTAGCCATCTCTGCGTTTCACCCTTTTTCTTAACTGCTCCATTTTACCCCACCTCCACGAAATACCACCGAAGTATACATCACCACCACTTCCGCCCCGTCCGACAGACCATGCTCACTCAGTGAAGGATCCCTACCGCCACCACCAACCACCACCATCGTCATCAACACTCGTCAAGCCAACAACCGAGCCACTTCCTTTCTATCCATCTTCCTCCTCACATTTTATACCTTTTCTCAACCATACCCACCTCCTCTTCCTACTTCCATTCTCCTCCCAACTTCTTCCACAAAACGCACTGTCTTCCCGCACTTTGAGCTTTAACTCCCTCTCGACATCCCATCGACCCCACCAATTCCAACGTCTTTTCCCTGCTCTTCTACTTCCGGCACTCCCGCTCATGTACACTCCAGACTCCCATTATTTCCGATCTTCCTCAACCAACCCCTACCCTTTCTCAACCTTTTCCTTTTATTTATCCACTACTCTTCTCTTCACTCAAGTTCAATTATTGTTATCGAGAAAATCAAGACTTTCTTGCAGTCTGGCTCCGCTACTCGATCCTCTTATGACTTTCCTTGAATCAGACTTTTAAGCAGACTTCCATTTACCATCATTTTGCCTTAAGGTACTTTTATCGTTATATCCTTTTCTTAAGATTTTGTTGAACATTTGGATCTTCTTCAATGTCATATGCGGGTGTGTAATAAATTTTAGAATCTCATCAAGCGGAACGTTCAGATATTTATTGGTAACAATCACAATTTTCGGTAGTCTCTCGTAAGAGCTCGTGATGGAAGTTACATTTTTATCAATTAATATTTTGGCTTCTACATGGTGAAGCCTTCTAAAACTTTGCATACATTTTTATGCAACATCGAAGAAGCTACATTTAGTTTGTCAAAAAAATCTGAATCTATTTTTGATGGGAAAAAATGAATGTTGATAGAAATTTTAAGATACTTTAAGGTAGTTTCATCGTGAAATTCATATCGAAAAATAGTTTTTCAGTTTTTCTCACAGACAAAATGGTTTGCGGGCGTAAGTTAATGAATAAAAGTTGTTGCAAATTGACTCAAGAACAACATACTCCAAATTCAAGGTCATCCAAGGTTATTTGTACTTGCTGTATAATTACAAAAATAGCGAACACTTTTTTTTTTAGATTTTTTTGAAAAACTAAATGTAGCTTCTTTGATGTTGCATAAAAATGTATGCAAAGTTTTAGAAGACTTCGACATGTAGGAGCCAAAATATTTATTGATGGAAATGTAACTTTTAACGCGAGCTCTTACGAGAGACTACCGAAAATTGTGATTTTTAGCAATAAATATCTGAACGTTCCGCTTAGTGAAAACTTCTAAAATTCATTACACACGTGCATGTGACATTGAAGAAGATTGATCCAAGTTTTCAACAAAATCTCAAGAAAACGCGATGTAACGAGAGAACTGCCTTAAATTGAATCCCATACCGAATGTTTCCATTCGCCATAAAATCTCACTCCCTTGTTCTTCATCAACGATCATTCGACGAGAAATGAATAACTTTTTCTTTTCCGGCCAGATGTCATGCCCATTCCATCGCACGTGGCCATTTTGTCTTGCTCATCAAAGCACAGCTCCAACCAGATTCCCCGAGAGAGCTTATTTCCACGGTGAGATTCTCGTCTTTGCTGCTGGTTGCTATTTCTCTCCGGGACGCTGATGACGAAAGATCGTTAGAGCGAACGGAAGTAGAGAGAAAAAAGCCACAAGACCGAGACTAAAAGTACCCCACAAAGTATGGAAAATTTGTTTGTGTTGGTGCAGTACGTACTTCCAAGTGTTTGTTGGAGCACGAATGACGTTTCAATAATGAGAACGCAAGGCTCACAGTTTGCAGAATGTTTGAGCAACATTCGTGTCTGCTTTGTTTGTCGGAGTGCTCCGGTAAAAAGGTAGGCAAGTAGTAAACGTGTTGGTGAACAGGAACATTGTCAGGAAATTGGAGAAATGGGGAAGGAGCTTGAGGTTTAGGTTTCATTCGGACGAATGAGAGCAAAGATAGGGAAGACAAGAGGAAGCTTCATTGGGCAACGATGTCATCAATGTCTCCGATATCTTCGTCGAACATCGCTGAAGTATGACACAATTAAAAATGCGACATGATGTTCAAAGCGTAGGATCGATGTCGAGAAATGCGGATGAGGGTTGCGCAGAGACATGCACATAGTGACTACGTTGGGGAGCTTCCAATGGAAGCGGAAAAGCCATAGTCTTGTCGACAGTTTAATCGAATTGTTACAGGGAAAAGGATGACTAGTATACTCATTAACGAGAGATAACGTCAACCTGAAGAAGTTACGCATCAATGGAAGTGTCAACGAGTGGTTTTATTAAGGCGTTAGGAGACCTTAGAATTTTCGAAAAATCGATTCTTATTTTCGATGATGTCCCAAAAAATGGGGAAAAACCTCTAAGTACTCGGCTTTCGAATTTTAGTACAAGGCCGTCTGATCCGCAGAGAGCTACTCGAAACTTCAAACGCGTTTATCTCAAAACTGCATTTTTTAAGTTGGCTGGACTCATAACTCAGACAATTTTCAACCGATTGACTTGAAATTTTGAATATATCTTTGAAAATACATTGTCTATGGAAGTACGTGGGATTTTTTCTTTATATTGCATGGTTTATTTGTTATTAACAATTATCTGACGATTTTTTAGGCAAATTTATCACTTTCC
>JACEOJ010000087.1:629711-663397 GCA_013761285.1 Campoletis sonorensis
CACAGTCCAGGCAGTAAATATAATAATTTCATCAATTCCTATCGATTCATCAATTTACCTACATTAATATAATTATAAAAAAAAAACCTTGACTCCTTCTCACCGATATTTCCGCCACCGCGTGTCCGCATAACGTACACTTTGGGACGTAAAAGTAGGTCACAAACCGTCGATATCGTGCATAAATATACATACATAGTGAGCACAAGGATGGAGAATAGAGAATTGCGTGTATCTTCGGGCGAGAAATCCCCTTGGAAATTACCACAAGTACTCTTCGTAATCATCAGCGAATTCCTAATTTACCAAAAGTGTATATCTTTGCAAGAATATCGAGAGAAAGCACTGTGAAATAGGTCAGCACGAGAAATTATTTACATAATCGTCATCGATACTCGATACTTTCAATAAATTAAAGAATAATCAATGAACTGGAATAATTATTAAATCACGAGTGTTCCAGGTTCGTAAATATCGTCTGAACGAATTGTCAAAATTTAAAAGGCCTTTTTGATGCTTTTCGAACATTTCAAAAGATTAAGGGGTTTCGGTACAAGTGACGAAATGTAACAATTTTATTCAATTTTCTACAGTACGTTCTTTGAATTATCCTGAATATGTCCTCCAAGGTTCAAAACGATTGTCTACACCGTTTCCACTAAATTCTCAAATGAAAAGTCACTTTTTAACACAGAGACGTGCCTACGCTGTCCCTAAACTTCAGTTGAGTGCATGAAACAATACGAAAAAATGTAAAAAAGTTTATAAAAAACTGTCAAACCACTCAAAATATCATTAAAATTATGCCCCCAGAAAATGAAATAATTCGTCTCCACAGTTTATTAATTATTCATTTTTTTGTCAACGAAAACGATCAATTTTTCAGTAACCATGTAATTTTTATACGAAATTTTGTTGTGTCAACTTCGCGCTTTGCTTGAAACCAATAAAATTTCCCCCCTGAATAAATCTAAAGTATTTTTGTAAATAAATAAAATGAAGTTATCGTCACGAAAAACATGATGAATTTGAAGAGAAAACAGCATTTCGAGAAAAAAAAGATAAGCTCCTTAATTGTTAAATTGAGAAAAACAAGAAAAACAAAAAATGTTACCCTCTAATAAATGGTTTTCGATGTTTTTTTTTTTTTTTTCTTCTTACCGCAGGACAATATTTTTAAGTAAATGTATGAATCAACCTTATACTTTCTTTAAAGCTATAATTAACTTGATAAAATAGCGGAGTTGTTGGTGCGGCTCGACTTACTCTCGACAAATAAATACCCTCATCCATCCACGTGTCTTTTATTTTCTCTCCCCTTCGACTCCGGAATTTTGCTGGCATACTTTGAGCACGAAGATATATACTTGAGTGGTACACCCGGCTCTCTCGCTTCGTTTGCTACTACATATTTCACCTCCGTACGTATTACGCCGCGAGGAAGAGCGGTGGAAGTAGATTCGGGGGGCGGGGGCGTACTTTTCTCGACGATCCTCGCTGTATTTATATATTTATATAAAAATATATATATCTATACATTTCTTTGGAAATTTCTCTTCTGTCTGTGACTTACTCACCCTGTAATCGAGGTCTCGTCAATTATTGCACGTTTAATTGGACCAATTGCCAAAGCCTGCGGTCGCAACGATTTCAATTTCACTCCAACACGAAAACGTGCAAAAATTCGTCGAGTGTCTCATCGATTGGACCACAAGTTTTTTTTTTTTTTTTTTTTGTCGGAGAGATCGCTTTGATGGTCTCAGAAAATTTTGTTATTACAGACGAAATTATTTATTTTTTAATCAGAGAGAATCGTTAGGAAGGAAATTGAAGGAAAGAGGGTCCATTATTTTTTTTTTTAATGCACTTTAGAGTGGAATTAGTGTTTTTATTAATATTTTTCTTCGAAATTATTCAGTCCTGTTGCAGCAAAAATATTTCAACTGAAAAACTGTCCTGTTTGTATTTTTTTTTTTTAAATTTAGGTTCGCAAATTGCAATAATTCTGTTTAAACATTTTATTTAATTAATTGAACCACGATGTATAAACGCTTTTCGAGTATTGTGTCAATATTTTGAAAACTCTTGATAATTTAATTACGATGGAAAATCAAACAGAATTTCTAGTGCCATTCACATCGTAACGTAACGTATCAAAATTCAAAAAGATTACAAATATTTTCAATTAAACTGTCAATTTCACAGTGAAATACTATTTTAACAAAGTTTTCATTTGTTTAAAAACAATTATCAAGTTATCAGCTTCGTGCTAAATAATTTATTGTTTTCATACATGTTTCAATTTCCGATTATAAATAATTCAACATCCGACAGTTATTTCTATGAATAGTTAACGTTTTCGATTGTGCGACAGGGCAAAATATTGACAAATCATTTTAAGGTAGTTCTGTCGTGAAATTCATATCGAAAAATTGTTTTTCAATTTTTCTCACATACAAAATGGTTTGCGGACATAAGTTAATTAATAAAAGTTGTTGTAAATTGACCAAAGAACAACATACTCCAAATTCAAGGTCATCCAAGGTAATATGTACTTGCTGTATAATTACAAAAATTGCGAACATTTTTTTCTTCAGATTTTTTCGAAAAACTAAATGTAGCTTCTTCGATGTTGCATAAAAATGTATGCAAAGTTTTAGAAGGCTTCACCATGTAGCAGCCAAAATATTTATTGATGAAAATGTAACTTTTGACACGAGCTCTTACGAGAGACGACCGAAAATTGTGATTTTTATCAATAAATATCTGAACGTTCCGCTTGGTGAAACCTTCTAAAATTTATCACACACGTGCATATGACACTAAAGAAGATTTATCCAAATTTTCAACAAAATCTTAAGAAAACGACATAACTCCTTAGAAAGCATTCTCGATTCTTCTTTTTTTAATTTGATTTTATCCTGTAAATATAAATACAATGTAAAATACTAGTAAATGGATGAATAATGAAGTTTACGATGTATTCAGTAGCGGATATTATTCGCTTACATTGTACAGAGAGAATTTGTAGGGGTGGTACGAGAGCTGAGCTTATGGAGGAGAAAATCGTTACTCGAATCGATTGCTCTTCGTCAGGCTCGAAGCTTCCCGTAACTATATTTAGGACCAACTGAGTTATCCACTATTTACGAGGAAGTAGAGAACGTAGCTTCGAGCGGAAAATACTCTGAGAAAAACAGAGTCTGTGCGGGGCGGTGTCGCGTGTCAACAGTCAAAAGGGTATAGAGTCGTGTCAAGGTGACCGATTTAAAAATCAATCGATTCAATAAAACCACATTCAAAGATTCGATCGAGGCAAACGTACTCTTTGCCAAAAACTTTTGACATTTCTTACACGAAGTTCTATTCAATAATTTTCAATTTAATCAAAAGATTTAATCAAAAGCACCTTTTTTGGCCTTTTTTTTATTCGAGGCAATAATCAAATCTGGCACGACCCACTTTTAATTAATTCGAATCTCGTTACCTCGAGACTTGACCCATTTATTATTATTTTACAACAAAAATCACCAACTTAATTCCAATTGAAGTGTTCTTCTCTCTTTTTATTACGAGATTTTTTTTTCTTTTTTAATCTTACGAAACTGGGGTTTCATTTTAATCGTATTATTTTTTTTATATAGTAATAGTTATTTTTTCATTCAGTAGCTTTCGAGAGACTTTTTTGCCAAGTATTTTTTTCCTTGGCATAAAATGATTTGTGGTGACACATTAAAATCCGCTGACGTTTTGACAAATCAAAGCGAATGACATTTTGTTTGATCGCTGTCAAGATTTTTAATTGACTCATTATTTATTGTTTTATAACTTGATTTATTTTGCAATTATGGAGAATGATAGCAAGTCGGATTTAATAATAAGTCGTTTTGCTAAATGTCAACCTCGATGTTCTCTTTTTTCAGAGTTCCTCAAACCCTTGATCATACTCTTGAAGGTTTTTACGAGCTCATACTTTTTCCTCGATTGTTTTGTTCCTTTTCTTGTTAGACTCCCCCAGGCGACACTTTTTTTTAATGCATTTCCTGATGTATCGCATTTTCACGAGGAAAAACTTTGGAAAATCTAGTCGATTCAGGCAACTTTATTTTTACTGAAGTTTCAGATCTTTAGAATCATCAGAAATTCAGAAAAACTACTTTTTGCTCAACGATTGATACAGAAATCAATGGAATGGTTAATGGTCACCCAACTAATTATTGGCTTCGCCAGAAATTGCTTAATTTCAATAATTTCGGTTGACCTTCATTTGTATTAAAATAACAATTGACAGCAATTTTTACTTTTTGCTGTCAAACATTCATTTAAGGAGGTTCGATCGTTTCTCATGCGTTCGATAAATTCCAAATTAAATTGTTTAAAATTCGTATGAATCTTCTCAACAATCATACTCAACCGTGGATAAAATTTGAGCAAGTTCGACCGTTTAGAGATCGAGTTATTAGTTATAAAATATCGTCGTTTTTTCGTCACTTCCCTTAAGACCTCGTGTTAAAGTTGCGATTTTAAAAACTGAATATCTCGATTACCAGAGGGTGAAACCTTCTCAAATGTTTTTACACATTATAATACGACGCTCGAGAAGATTCCCGCAAAATGTCAAAAAATGATCTTGCAAAAATTGTATTTGATGATTTCGCCGTTACTTTTGATATAATTTTTTTATTACAGCGATAGAACCTCGTTAAAATGATTGAAGCTAAGGAGGTCAATTAATTAAAGGATTTTTCGTTTCAAATTATTTGATTCTAAGATCCGAATCCGTTCAACTACTTCCGCTGGTTCTCAGTAACTCAAATAAAAAAAGTAAAGATCACAATCACATATTTTTATTAAAAGTACAATAGATTGATAATAAAATGAACATTGTAACGTGATTAAAATAGTCTTAAGAGCGAGTTTGATGGGCTTTTAAAGTCCGGAATACTAATTAAACTAGGTTCGTGCTTAATTTGCTTATGAATGAAAAGCTTCAATAGTTTTTTCATGGCATGCACACTGGGTCGTAAAAAAAAAGAGAGTGTGTTATATAAAAATTTTTATGAACCATTATTAGGCCGTGGAAGGAAATATTTCATTTGAGATCATAAAAAAAGACCGCAAAGCAATGTTAGTTTGATAATGTAGTGGGTGTCGACGATACAAAACGCTGGATGGCTGAAGGGGGTCGAGTCTTTGAATATCAGGGGATCGTGATCGTGAGCCTGAACATGTGGGCGGTATGTATAATCATGAATATATATATAAATATATAAATATACGTAGAGTCATACTGTGGAATACGAAAAAGCGTTAGAGCGATCGAGGCAAGAGATTCTCTGATACGAAATTTCGAGCACGAATCCAATATGCCGACTCCATTATTCCCTGAGGGAATGGCAGGATTTCGAGGTGAGGAGTATCTGTTGAAATTTTTGGATGTGCCAGAGAAGATCAACGAGAGAAAGAGAGAGAAAGAGAGAGAAAGAGAGAAAGAAGTTTGGATTTTTCGAGGAAAATAGTTGGCCAGGATGCTCGTGCATCCTGGCCGAAGGATGTGCACGGAAAAATACATATGTATGAAAAAAAAGATAGGAATAGTGAGGACGACCTCGAATACGAGGAAGAAAGAGAGCTTGGAAGTCACAAAACGTCGTGGAGGTTGAAATCAAGGAATTTCGAGAAGTCCTGTTGGAATTTTTTGATATAAAACATATTCCTGTTGTTCACTGTGTGTGAGAACAAAAAAGTACATCAGGCTCGAGGATGTTGATGGAAACGAGGCCCAAATCCCTTGGAAAGCCCTTTTTCACGTCCGTCAAACGTAAAGTGTCAAAAAACGTTCTTTCTCGACTATCTACAGATTCGATGGACTCGCCCAGCAAAAGGCAACTCTTGCAACTCTCCTTCCAACATGGACGAGTTAATTTTTATAATATACTAGCAGATTGGGTTTGCGATCCATAAATCGACCATCAACGACGCCCTCTTCCGGCCTCTTCTCTTACCAAAGCAACTTCCGGCACTCAACCACTCTCAACTCATTTATTATTGAGATGAAATGCATTATATTTGGAATCTCTGGTTTGATTTAAGGAACACAATAATGAAATATATTTCGAGAGATATGAGAAATCAAAGTATGAGAAAATTTTGAAAAACTATGAAATTTTGATCATCGTTGATATTCGAGATTAAAAAAGTGAAGAATTTCACTCAAGTTTGAATTGATTGGAAAATAACAAGAATTTACACTTCGAAATTAAATTTTTCGAAACTTTCCTTAGATGCAGGCGTCACAACTGACAGCTGTCATACCAAAAAATCAAAGAAATCAATTTTCTGTTCTGAAATGGCTCTCTTTTAATATTCGTTGAGTAGTTAATATTGACTTCGGATTTATGACATCGCAACAGAGTGTCCCATTTTTGACAATCCACCCAAATATCTTCGAAATTCGACATTTTCTGAAAATGTGAACTTTCAAGGTCAATTGCAAGGTCAATTGCAAGGTCACTTTTTTCAGAAATCGTCAAATTTCGAAGACATTTGCGTCGATTGTTCTGCCAATGAAGAACATTATTTTAAAGCTCGTGCTAAATGCAGGGTGTCCCATTTTTGACAATCCATGCAAATATCTTCGAAATTCGACAATTTCTGAAAAACCCGAATTTTCAAGGTCAATTGCAAGGTCAATTTCGACGTAGCCATCTTCCTTCAAGTCTCACAAATCTTGTGTGGAACACTTTTCCAGAAATTCTCAAATTTCGATTTGCATCGATTGTCTTAAATGATTCAACCTTAACCTGTCACTTAATTGGCAATTTTTCTATAAAAACGTCTGTTTACATGAGTCGAAACTGACGTATGACGAATTTCTATTTCCGGATTCATTCAACGATGAATCTCTACCATTTCCCAAATGAGATATTTTTCATCACAAACAACATTGTTGATTGAATCCTAGATTTTGATTAACGTTTGATTTTCTTGATCAGAATCCGCTTCGTACATCATGTAATATCCAGTGAACAACTCATACTCTTGCTTCAACCTCGATAAATTATAAATCGTTGTCCGACCAGCCGTACTATCGTGGTTAGCCAATATTCCTCCATCTCATGATTTTCCGATTTGAAATGCGAATGCAGCCAGTGCAGTCCAGAAGAGAGAAGATAATCCTGAAGTACCAGGTGGAGGATTGGACCAGGATGCAGTATTTGCTACAAACTCGAGAGATATAACAGCCAGATTTTGATTCACAGTACAACCCGTGAATTATTTATTAATCAATTATTTGATGGACCCGCATGCACTTAGTATTTACTCTTGCTCAGCATTTCGTCCATTGTTTTTAATGGGACTGAATAATTTGATAAAAACAGCGAATTTTTATACGACGTTTGGACCTTTTTTACTTCAAGAAATCGATAAATTCAAGCGCAAGTATCATTATCTTTTTCTTTATCTTTTTATCTTTTTTTCGGACGTAATTTTCTGGATGGAAACATTTTGAATGTATTTCCAGAATTTGAACTCCGATTTATTGTTTATTTTTAAAAGATCCACAGATTTTTGATCATTTTTCAAAATTTCGGATGATTAGTGACCAGAGAAAAGAAAAATTGTATTTTTTGCCAAATAAAAACGAAATTATCGTTTCATTTTAGTCAAAATTGAGTGAAAAATGTTTGAAAGTTCAAATAATTTGCTTGGTTCGAAAAATGTCTTCGGCGATGGTGCCAAAATAAATCTTTGAGAATACAAAGTGCCTCTGCCTTATATTCGGAGGCAAAGAGGATTGAGCGATGAGAAATGGAGTTGAATAAAAAAAAAATCGATTGTTTCAACACTCAACAAGAATTTTTTTCCTTACGAATGACTACGCAAAAGGTATCTCGCCCTTTATGGAGAAAAAAAAGGAAAAACAAAGAAAAAAGAAAAAAAAAAACACATCACCCAGGAGTCCAATAAAGTGCACGAGGACAAGGTTGAACGTCAGGCCTGCTCTTCCAACTAAATCTTCATTACTTCCCGTCTGGTGGAGAACATAGCGTTCCTTGTGATATCCTCGCAGGATCATAGGAAAGTTAAGGAAAATAAAAGTATGAGTAGAAGGAGAATGAAAAAGTGGAGGGAGGGAAAGAAAGAGGAGGAAAAAGCGTTGAAGAAGAATAAAATAAGATGAAAATATAGGAAAGACATCCCAGCTTACGATGAATCGAAGAATAGCGTAGAAGCAATCTAGGACATTTGTACTGCTTGTAATGTATTCATACAAACACAATGGCTTCGAAAACTTTTCTGAACGGAAATATTCTTCATGCTTATATTTATATTGGACATTTTTCCTTAAGAACGACCCTTAAGGCCTTAGGCCGCTGTGGAGGCCGAAATAAATAGGCTTTTTGGGGATTTTTTTTCAGAGATACTACAAAATAAATAGAGATTAGAAAAACGGGATTTTATCATAGATATCAGTGACTATTTACGATAATTTTTTTGAAGCGATTCATTTCAAAGTGGCGGCTGTGCAGCGTTTTTGCGATGACGTCTCCGTTTTTTCAGGCACCACGGCCGGACTAACAGCTCCCAGAATTTTTTAATCGTAATGAGCCAATGATTTTTTTTCGATTATATATAATAACTGCTGGAGAAGTACGTAGGATTTTTGTGATACATTGATTTTTGGCCAAATGGCGCACTTCTAAAGTGGAAAGTGACAAATTTGCCTAAAAAATCGTCAGATAATTGTTAATAACAAATGAACTATGCAATATAAAGAAAAAATCCTACGAACTTCCATAGACAATGTATTTTCAAAGATACATTCCAAATTTCAAGTCAATCGGTTGAAAATTGTCTGAGTTATGAGTCCGACCAACTTAAAAAATGCAGTTTTGAGATCAACGCGTTCGAAGTTTTGAGTAGCTCGCTGCGGATCAGACGGCCTGGTACTAAAATTCGAAAACCGAGTACTCAGAGGTTTTTCCCGGCCCCAATCTTCCCGGACATCATTTTTGAGGTCCTAAGAGACCATTTAAAATAAAAAAATCAAAAGATTCGACCTCCGAAACACAAATCAATGATTACCAACGTGTTCCTAGTCCAATAAATACTAATTAAACGTATCAAATTGTCTGCAAACCAAAAAAGGAATCTTCTTTCCAAAAAAAATCGAGCATTTTGAAGCTCTGCATGTTCGTCATATGCCTGAGTAACGAGAATGATGCACAAGCAAACGTGAGAGACAGACACAGAGCAACGGGTTTGTGATGTGGTGTTCTGGTTTGGAGTTGAGCCGTCTGCTCCGGTGTATGTGGGAGGGTTACTTCGTGCTCAGGTGCCTGCGTTGATCGAGCCCTGTAATTTATCGTAATTAGGGCTGATCCAGCCGACAAAACCACAAGATCGTGCTGGTGCATAGCGATCATCGCTGACAGGGATGGAGAGAGGTACCGTGACCCAGGATGGTTGGCCGGTGGTTTGGTGCCCATGTAGCCATGAGTTAAGCAAACTTCTACATATCACAAGAATATAATTTCAAAAAATTCCGCCAAAATCCCAAGATTTGGGAGTTAAAACCAAAATTTCAAGATTTTTATCGAAAAAAGTCTCATTTTTTCCAAAACCAAAAAAAAACACCATCAACATCCGGATTTGAAGCCGAAAGTTTCCCGCATTTTTCTCTATCCCCAGAATGCAGGAAAAAAACCACGAAAAAAATTCTGCCGCATCAGAAAACAAGTTTGAATCCACGCGTTGAGAGAAAAGGAGAAAAAAAAAGTAACAACTTTGGCAGACAATAGGGGATCATTATTCATAATCGTGTTATCAGGTATTTGCGAATTATTCTTCCCCAAGAAAGTTTAGCGTCGTTGCACCGAACAATGGAACCAACTCAGATGCATGTATAGATTAAAGCTCGAGGGGAAGGACTACGAAAGTTTGCGAAGGAACGAGGTAAGCTCTTATATCCTGGTGCACGACGTCACTTTACCGAGTTTCATCGAAACTCGTGTCTCTTCGACGTCGAGCTTGACACCATCCCCTGCATCCTGTGCCCTCTGATACATTATATTTTCAAACTCTCTCTCTCTCTCTTTCTCTCTCTCTCTCTCTCTCTTTCTCTCTCTCTTTCTCTTCTTTATCACTCTTCCACTTTGTTTCTTCCTTGGTTATATTTTTCTACGAGAATTTAAACCACCCTATCCGACTCTTAATCGATTTTTGATCGATCGATTACGTATTCCTAGTGTTTCTAACTTTATCGAGTACGAGACGCTCCCAACTTCCTCGAGCTACACTTCCTCATATCTCAATACTTTTTACTCCCCAGTCTCCCTGGGTCTCAATGGAGCTTACTTGTTCCATCGACGGAAGTGTTTTGTTCCTTCGAAACTTTCTTTTGTACCTTATACAACCCGTGATCTGAAAGAGACTCAACAATTAGAAAGTCTTGAAGAAGAAACTTTCATTTTTGCACGATACAACACCGTGACCTGGAAACTATTCAGCAATTATGGAATCTCGACGATTATGGAAAAGCTCGACATTTTAGTTCAATCGATGCGTGAGAATTAGCCAACGAGCGATCGTTACGTTGTGTGATTTAAGTTTTTATATCAATTATTCAAAAATTGTAGATTTTTGGAGACCGAGGAAGAGCCAAAAAATTGAAAATTGGAACAAAAATGTATTTTCAGAGTTTTTTTGCTTTTTTTTTAAGTAAGAGGTTCACTTCGAAAGCAATTTTCTCGGAACGAACTTTTTCCAACGAATCTTTTCATTTTCGTAATTACAGTAGTTGGCAAATTTTGGAAAAATTGATATTTACTATTTTCTGACGAAGATTTCAAACCATCGCGGTTTTGTGAAACAAAATTGTAAATCAATTAAATAATTAGTTGGATCTTTAAAAAAAAAAAAACAAACAGATACTGAAAGATGAAAACTTTTTACGGATTCGCTGTGGCGTGTTCTCTCAAAATAAATTAAATTTCGTCCCTCGAATGATATTCGAGAAACCAAATATTGTTCTTTAAATATTGGGACGTAAACTTCGTTTTTCGAACAAAGTTTGATTACATGGACGTACAAATAAAAAAAAATACATAATTATACAAGTTTTTCCCTTGCGTTTGGTCGAAATAATGTTATTGACATTTGAAAGCACTGATCTGTAACTTTTGATACTCTTCCACCAGTCAATTTACCGTCGTAATAAAAACGAGTGTTTCGAAAAACAAGAACTTGTAATAAGTAATAACTTTTCTGCATTTTTTCAATTAAGGAGGTTGGCTGCATACATCAAAATGATAAAAAGTTAATAAAATTTGATAATTATCATCAATACGATAAAAATCATCATCACATGATCATCAATATTATAAAAAGTTAATAAAATTTAATAAATATCATCAAAATGATGAAAATCATCATCATATGATCATCAATATGATAAAAAGTTAATAAAATTTGATAAATATCATTAATATAACAAAAATCATCATCACATGATCATCAATATGATAAAAAGTCAATAAAATTAGATAAATATCATCAATATGATAAAAATCATCATCACATGATCATCAATACGATAAAAAGTTAATAAAATTTGGTGACAACGTTCCTCAGCATCAAGAATGCCGATAAAAAAATTTCCAAATTTTTTTTTTCCACACAGTTATCGAGTAATTAGAGTACTTATTGCACACAATGTATATTTCTATGTAAATGTTGCTGCTGTGCTTATGCACGTGAACTTTAGGATTTAATTACTCAAAAACAATGCAGAAAAAAAATCTTTAAAAAAATGTACTTTCATATTTAATAATAAAGAAGTATTGAATATTTAATGGTCACCAAATTTTATTAAATTTTAAGCATTTACAAATTTTCTGTGCTTTTAAAATGCGCATCGTCGCTGACTGCAGCCACCTTCCTTAAGATTCTTTAGCTCGTAAAAGTACACATGCGAATATGCTGAGAAATGAGAATTCATCTTGGGTGCTAATAACTCTCCGAAAGTTGAAGTTTATGAGTGCGAAGTGAAAAAGTAGGTTGGAAGGATTAGTGTTCGCCATCTCCGAGACGTTAATTATAACGGATGCTACTGAATGGCTGCCGGACACGTCATCCCAACTTTAGTCACGTCTGCGTACAGGGAAAATGTGATACGTACAGAGTATACATTATTTATTTGTTTTGTAGCTTATTTACGCTCTGGCTGCTGTGCAAAAGCGAGAACTGCGACGCAGATATGGAATATTTCGTGATAAATTGGCGCACGTATTGCTCCTTGAATGTCCTTTATTATTTATAACGGCGTTGCAATCCGGAAGTGCAGTCCCGGATTTGATATTTATTGCTAAACGATTTATAAAGGTTTTTTTGTACAATTCTAAATTCTCGTTTTAGCGGGAGAGCAATTTTGAGGTATTTTTAAGAGTTTCCAAAAACTTGGATTTCTAGATCGAAGTAATTTTTAACTTGAACGAATATGGAGACGAGGTTGTTGTTCGTTTTTCATTTTCTCAAGATTTTGTTGAAAATTTAGACAAATTTTCTTTTGGCTCATATGCACGTGTGTAATAAATTTTAGAAGGTTTCGCCAACCGGAACGTTCAGATATTTGTTGATAAAAATCACAATTTTCGGTAGTCTCTCGTAAGAGCTCGTGTCAAAAGTTACATTTTCATCGATAAATATTTTGGCTTCTACATGCTGAAGCCTTCTAAAACTTTGCGTACATTTTTATGCAACATCAGAGAAGCTACATTTAGTTTTTCAAAAAAATCTAAAGAAAAAAATGTTCGTAATTTTTGTAATTATACAGCAAGTACATATAACCTTGGATGACCTTAAATTTGGAGTATGTTGTTCTTTGGTCAATTTACAACAACTTTTCTTTACCAACTTACGCCCGCAAACCATTTTGTATGTGAAAAAAACTGAAAAACAATTTTTCGATATGAATTTCACGACAGAACTACCTTAAAATGATTTGTCAATATTTAACCCTACCAAACAATCGAAAAAGTTAAAACTATTCATAGAAATAACTGTCGGATGTTGAATTATTTATGATCGGAAATTGAAACACGTCTGAAAACAATAAATTATTTAGCATGAAGCTGATAACTTGACAATTGTTTTAAAACAAATGGAAACTTTGTTAAAATAGCATTCCACTTTGATATTGACAGTTTAATTGAAAATATTTGTAATCTTTCGATCCGAATTTCACTCTAGAACTGCCTTAAGCAGCCTCAGCAAAAGTCAATACTCGGTTCGGTGACCGTTGAGCTATGTACCAAGGACTTGGAAGCTCTATTGAACAATTTCAATAGAAATACAAACAACCATACAATCTTTGTAAATGTTGTTGTTTTTGTTAATTATTGGGGCATCACGATAATTGTCACCGTGTAAATTTCACCGTGTTTGCTTAAAACATCTTTGAGTGCACGTGACTGATTTGAGATCTTAATGCAAAGGAAAGACAAGTTTGATGTTCACATTGTTTCGTTTGGGGATCAGAAGTGAGTTTCCAGAAAGCCATCAAAGTGCGAGAAACAATGGATACGGTAGGATTCACCGGCTTCGTTAACGCTGTACTCCTCGGTGTGAATATTCGAGATGAGTTCGTCGTATTCTAAACGTGGCTAGTATTTACGTAGGGCATTTCATTTGCATTTGAAATCATTGAGGAAAAGTCATATCAATGGAAAATGACGATACTGCTGCTGCTGGCATCGAAGCATCGAAGTGAATAAAATTTGGATGAATTATTCAATTACGTAGTTTATAAAGTGGGTCGATAATTGTCCAAAGCTATTGAAATTATTAACGTACGACTGCGTTTTCATGTATTTAGAGAAATGTGGGGCAAAATGGACCCCATTTTTTTTTGGGGCAAAGAGGATTCTTCCAAAAATGAAGGAAGATCAAGTTCGAAGATGAATTTGACTTTCCTTCATTCTTGGGAGAGCCCACACTGCCCCAAAAATGAATAATTCTGCCCAATTTGCCTCAGGGGTCCATTTTGCCCCACTTTTCCCTATAAATGCGTGTTTCGTCTATATTTATCGATGGCAGGCAGCGGGCAAACTCGAGAATCGTTGGTTCTAAGCCAGGAGGTTTTGCACGGAGGTCACGACGACATTTACGTCGTGGAATAGTGCAACGAGGGTAGTTTGGCGAAGTGAGGTCAGGATATTCCCGAGAGGAATCGGTACATGATTCTCCAAAGAGATCGGAAAAGCCTCTGGCGATGTGGAGATATAAATAAAGCAAGTTTCAAGATATACCCGATGAGTGTCTCTGCCGGGTATGTTTGGTGGACGCGAAGGAAGGCATCGTGTTCGTTACGCTGTGGAATATAAAAGTAAGAGTCGTCCAGTTGGAGGAGCGAACCATCATGGAATTGTCGACACTGTTACGTCGTATTGGAAAACGATTTTGCCTTGAAAACGTCCTTACATGCGAGGGCGAACGTTTGCATTGGATCCACGTGCAAGGAGTTCGACGAAAAGATTTAAAAAATGAAATGGAAGGTCATGGAGGTCAATGGAGCAAAGTTTGGTCTTCAAAAGCCCATAAAACCCAAACGTTTTATTTGTTTATTGAAATCCGTCCAGTATCGTATCCCCATCGATACAATAAATCTCTGTTTCGAGCTAGACACGCGAGTGTTGATTTTTCCGACAGTTGGTAAAACCGTTAGTTCCGGTGGAGTTGAATGGCAGAGCCACCCAGCAGCGAGAACTCGATATAAATCCATGGATGAAAACTAGGAAATCCAGCTTGGACAGCATATCCCAGTTGGCCACACTTTTTCATCCCTTTCGCGAGTCTGGCAATCGAAGAGGTGAAACAGCTTTGGGCGCGCTTCCGTGTGGAAAAATCTTCTGACCCTAAAGTTTTCCGAACGGATATATGGACCTGGAGATGACCAGGAGGTCCTAACTCCGGACAGTCACGTATATTGATTGCGAGGGAAACGAAGGGCGTATATTGGGCGAGAAGCTCGAGAGAAATTCTAGGCTCGAAGCCCTTCCGTTGGTCGGTGGTCGGTGCAGGGAGTCTCCGCGGCGTATAAGGGTAGAGATAAGGTACGACGGATACCCAGTGATTTATTAACGCTTTTGGAAGGTCCCGCGAGTCTGTTAGTAAAGGGGACCAGCTAAGAGCTCATGGTCAGATTATTATATTTGACGATGCGAATGGTAGCTCGGTAGAGGTCATAGGGTCAACTAGGCATTACTCCCGACAAACCGACACCGCTTTGGACTGGTTCGAATGCGGATACGACCTCTTCCAAGTACCCATAGCCCGGACCAACCCACCAAAATCCCTTCACCCTGCGGATGATGGGTGTAAACACGCGTCACGTGACCCCCTATGACCTACGATGTCCTGGGGTTACCGATAACGTGACATCTTACTGCTCCAAATAGCTCCGGAGCTCCTGGATGTACAGATAATCACGTTCTCCTTCCGGCGACGAGAACTTCAAAATAAACTTCACCCTTGATGCCGTTTATGGCTAAAATCACCAGGACAACTGGAACGTCCTCATAAACGGTTAAAAATCCAGCATTTTACTTCAATTTCGCTGTAGATGTTACTTTGGGGTTGAAATTTAGGGTCAGTCTAACAATATTTTGCTTCATCGACCAGCTATTTTCATCTACTTCCATTTTTACATTTGAATCGTCATCATTCTTGATTTTAATCATATCCAGTTACTTTCTAGGTCCTGTTGGAATTCACTTCCTGTTTATATTCCACACGCAGATACTTTTGTACAAAAACTTGTAAAAGATGAGACCAGAGGAGGAGAATGAGGGACACCCTCGTGGCAACTGGAATTGGAGGAAGCTTGAAGTTTTTTATTTATTTGTTTTCCCTGACTCGCTCAAGCAACATGGACACGTAAAAGGTTTCTCTGCTCGAACGAGTTGTTCGCGTGCATCTCTGTGCCAGTGTGTTTGTTTTTTTCTTTGTTTTTATCATTATTATTATTTTTTTTTTATCATTCGATGCAACCCTCCTTGTAATTCCAACTTCTGTCATAATAACAAACGGTGAATACGTGCACTGGGAGGCCTTTGACTTACTGTCGGTTAATATATTAACCCTGGTGACTCTGGCTGATCGATTTTAGCTCAAAGTTTTTTCTAAACTGACTAAGAACGTGAAGGAATTCGCATGAATGAGGATGCTTAATATGCAGGACAGGATGGGAAAAAAAGAAGATAAAAATTTCTGTTCGTAGTCACACTACCTTAGAAACTGACAGAAGTCAAAGACAGTCGAGACGAACTAATGTGAAGCAGAACTGAATTAATATAAAATCAATGAACACGTTGGAAAAGGTTTCAGGTGAGGAATTTGACCACGGGAAGAGTTTTCAGACTTAAAAATGTCGGAAACTTGCATTCCGAAAAGTTGGGATCAAAATTGACAGACTTTTGAGATGTTTTGGAGAACGTGGGGCAAAATGGACCCCTGGGCAAAGTGGGCTCTCCTAAGAACGAAAGAAGATTCTTCGCGAAATTTTTTAAAACTCAGATTATGATTCGATAACAATTCCTACAAGTTTTTAAACGTGAAAGTCCTTGAAAAAAAAAGAAAATTGAAAAATTCGGCATGTGTCACAATAATCGATGAAAATAATTATTCCTGATGATATTTTATGGTCGATTATCGAGAAGGAAATGGTGGAGAACGAAGAAAAATAGTAGAAATAATGAAGAAGGGGAATCAGAAGTTGAGGAATGTGTGAAGAGTGAAAAATAGTGAATTTGATGGAGAGAGGAATAGAGTCGATTGGCCAATCGCGTGAGAAAAGTACAACCGCAGGGAGGCTCGTCGATGCGATTTGCCGGAGGTAGTTTTTTTTTGTGTTTTTTTTTTCTACTATCTTCCCATCTCTCGTTTCGAAATCCTTCTATATTGTCTCTTTCTTTTATTTTTATCGGCAACTCGGGCGATTCTCTCGCCACTGGTTAAACGTGCTAATGTAGATTTTCTCTGAGAGGCAGCGAGTCGGCTGGTCGAGTTAGCGAGTTCACCAGGCGCGCCAATGAACATCGAAAAGCGCTCTATCGTTAGTCTCACGGCTTTGCTGCTCATTCGCATTCGTGACTCGTTTGGTATACTATAGAATAGAAGAAAAAATATATATATAAATAGGCAAGAACTCTTGCGATAGCCCCTCGCTGTGCCCATTTATTTTTCCA
Source organism: Campoletis sonorensis (assembly GCA_013761285.1). NCBI lineage: Eukaryota > Metazoa > Arthropoda > Insecta > Hymenoptera > Ichneumonidae > Campoletis > Campoletis sonorensis. The sequence continues at coordinate 646,961 of JACEOJ010000087.1, forward strand.
TTAGTAAAAGCTTCGAAAAATCCTTATTTACTTCGATCCATCAACGTTATACTTTTATTTTTCTTCCATTTTATTCATCAGGAAAGACCAAAAAAAACACTGAGATTTATTTATTCACTCGAATTGATCAAAAATGCTAAAACTTGCCATCCCATTCGTGCCATTTTTTATCATTCTGCAAGAGCTTCTACGTGACGTCTTGCATTCTTTACTTACATCCTCGGATTTTTACATTTTCATTTCAGAGCGCTCACGGAGTCTTGAACCGTTGGAACGAATCTTATCCCATGAAAATTTCATTATTATTCGTAAAAGCTGTCACGATATTACCAACAGCACTGCATTCAAAGAAATACTCTATAAATTGCAGATCTAATGGACTTTTTTTGAGGCCAGGAGGTCTTTTTCTGCAAATTTCGACATTCATTTTCGGGTAGGGTGTCTGGAAAGTGGCACACGTCAAATGTTAGTCCAGAAGGAGCACTAAAACCTGATACACTCGAAATCACTGCGAACGTCTCTTCCCCTTTGTTTCATCATTGTTCCTTCCTTTTTCATTTTTTTTTTCAGCTCTCAAGGGGACGTTCAACCCTGAAAGGTCGAGCAAAGTCTGTCCCATCACAAGGGTGGATGCTCGCCAAAGTCTCTGCCTCTATCATCCGCGTGCATTATTCGCTTTACTAAAACTCCAGGAAAACTGTATTTTTTTTTCGGTGCCACACGATAAGAGAGAGAGAGAGAGAAAGAGAGAGAGAGAGAGAGAGAGAAAAAGGGATGTAGGTAAAGCAACGTCGACCAAGAGCGTCACAGTTCCGGATGACACGAATTTATTCTTTTTCTTTCATGTTTATTTCATGAAAATCTTTTTATTCCCTCTGCTATGCGGGATGCAATATTTTTTTTTTATAGAGGATGTGCACGTTTTTTACTTTCCCTCCACTCGGGTTAGCTCTCGAATATTTTTCGTTTTTTTTTCTCCATGAGCTTCCCGTTGTGTCTCATACGTTTTTTTTTGTCTGTATACGTACGCCTCTTTTGCGCTCCTCGTTAGCGTCACAATTATGCACACAAAATTGTAGAACCCGAATAAGAACCCGAGCGAGTAGAATTTTCGACTCGTTAAGCCAGCGAGAGAGCCCAAAAACAGACAAAGAGAGAGAGAGAGAGAGAGAGAGAGAGAGAAAGCAAAAATCGTATATAAAGTTGAGATGAGACCTTGCTCCGAGGCAAATAATGAGCAAATTTGTGTCAAAACTTATTTCATAATTAACGGAATGATCATTAATTTGTAAGTGAAGTAAAATATGTTTGGGAAGGACTCTTCAAATCGAGGACTTTTTCCGTCCATATGACATTTTAATAAAAAAGTTACACTCCACGTTCTACGGATTCCAGACGAGCAAGAATTCCTACATCCCCGAATAAACCTCCGTTTATCTCAAATTCATAAAATATATGCATATGCATTTATTATTGCACGTGTAGTTATTACGTACAACGAAAATGTAATATAACAAAAGTTTGGCGTTGGCAAGGAGACAGGAAGTTGATACTAATTTCCTCAAGAGATGAAAATGGATATCGTTCGGTTCACTGATTCTCTCTCTCTCTCTCTCTCTCTCTCTCTCTCTCTCTCTCTCTTGTATCAACGATTCTACATAACTGGAAATTTACTTGTTCCCGAGACTCTACCGAGTCTCTTGATAACTACGTATGCACACCATACATGGGAAGATGGAGAGGAAGGAAATGGACGTTAAACTGCAGTAATTTGGGAAATCCAGCCTCGAGGTTGGGGTCAGTGCAGCAATTTGGCATTAGTCCTTACCCTCACCACATTCGAGTAGTTTTAGGCTCATGTTCGCTTCTCCCCGAGTTCTCCCTCATCTCGTTCCAGTGAAATTCAATCATCCTCAATCTTAAGGAGGTTCGATCGTGTCGATCCCCTTTTTTCGTCACTTCACACACCTTTTTCAATTCACGAAATTCACGAATTCGAGTGGATTATTGAATTTATGATGGAAACAGTTTTTTCATCATTAACGAATTGGGAGCAATTATTAAAAATGATTTGGAAAAAGTCTAAAAGGATTCTAAACATTAATTTTAATTAAAGGGATTTTGCAGTTGATTTTTATTATACAGAGATGAGCAATGACAAAAAAATTGAAATCTACAAACTTTGAAGAAATTCACGAAAACTACTGTAACTTTTTTCCCATTCGAAGCTGGCACCCCAGCCACCGCTCATTCTCTTCATTGTGGAATCATCTTCAAATTCGTAATCAGTGTTTTTCATTTACAGTCTTTTTTTAATAACATGAGAAACTTTAAAGTAAAAAAAATGATGAAAAATTGAATTTTTCGCTTGGCCTTCCCTGAATAAATAATTTATCGGAATGTAATCCGGCCGAAAACCTGTTCTGATTCCCCGGCTTCATTCCTGTGAAAGATTTATCAAAATTGGTTTAGCGGTTTTCGCGTGAAAAGCGGTCAAACACAATTTTGCAGTTGAGTTTTATAAATACCTCGTTTTATAAGGAACCTCGTCAAGATCCCTCCAGAAAATTCGTATAAACGTTGACAAAAAAAAAGTAACAAATCAACCAATGAGGCAGCAATAAATTCCTAATTTATTTGGACTCCTAGAAAATAGTGTTGGCTTCAAAATTGCATTGGATTGCAAAGCGCATCTGGTAAAAAGTAGAGATTCGTTTGATGGGATGTTGTAGATCAAGGTTTGAGATGAAATCCGACAAAGAGGGATAACTCGTTTCAATCAATTATCGCGACAGTGGTCTGAGTGATCAGAAATTCGTAAGGTTAGGAGAAAGATAAAAAGTGGGATGGAAGATATATTTATATAGTGAGATATCTACAAGCGTATTACATCGAAGGACAGATTGTGAAAAAGGCATGAAACGTGATGAGAAACTGTGGAGGGGGGAGGAGGAGGAGGAGGGAAGGGAAACGTCGTACCGGAAGAAAGCATGGAATGGAAGTAATTTCCGGAGTGAAAGGAGCCCAAGCTTTTTTCTAGCAGTTAAAAAAAAAAAAGACGTAATCAGTGCGACCAACCGAGAGCCACCCATGGAGGACTCCTTTCCTCCCTTGGCCCAGACACATCCCAAGTTTTCCTGGCTTTCGGAACACTCACTCGTTTCATCGAATTTCACGGGTAACCGGAAACCTGGTATTTTCACCGGAAGGAGAGGTAGAAAGAGAGAGGGAGAGAGCGAAGGAGAGAGGAAGAGGAAGAAAAATATGGACCGGTATTTCGTGACAGAGTCTATGGTGAAGAAGGCTGAGGATAGGAAACGTAAGAAAAATTAAGAGGGTCGAAACGAAGTGGAATAAAAAAAAGGATCCTAATAACTTGGTTCCCGCGGTGTGCGAGGTTATTTCAAAAGAATAAATATACTTTGTTGGACGATTTCGCGATAAATGGATTCGTCTTATTACTTTAAATTGTTGCGGTTGTTGGACTCGAACAAAAGGATTTTACGAAACATTGTCAACTTAATAGAATTTTTGAGAAGCATGTTATTGTCATTAGCGACCGGAAGAGTGTCTCGTTATGCAAGATATTCAGAGTTAATTGTTGAAATAAAAAAAAGAAAAATGATAAAAAAGAGGGATGACAGTGCAATAAAAACAAACGAGGAACTATGAACGAAACGGAGATAGGAAAGAAGTTCTGATCGTCGCGAGAACCAGGCGGAAATGATGGACATTAAAGTTCCCATAACAATGTCTGTGGTCACCATAAGATTTATTATCATGGCTACAAGCGTTTGGGAGTTGATTCGAAAAGGTTGGAAACGAACTGGAGGAACGAGCCTCGAAGGGACAAAGATAACCGGAACAATCGAACTTTTCCAGCTCCCTTTATCCAACCAGGACGTTTTGCTGCCTCTGGTCATCTCGCGGAATGATAACGGGAAAATCGTTGGATAGATGAATCAAATGAATAGCCATGGATTGTGGAAAAGTGTGGAAGGAAAGATGGATAGAAAGACGGAAAAAGGAAGGAAAGAGAGAGAGAGAGAGAGAAAGAGAACACGTGGCTCAGAGAAAACTGGATGAAAAATCGTCGATCGTGAAATTGCGACACACAAGGAGAATTTCTCGGTTTGTTCCGGTAGCCCATTACCGGAGATAACGTAGCTCGTTTGTTCTGGCTGATGCTTGTGTGTCTTTTGCCATGTCTTTTGCTCCCTTGTTCTCCAACTCTTTTGCTCTCGTGGAAACAGCTTTTCTTCTCAATTTTTTTTTTCTCCAATGCTTCTCTCCGAAACTCCATGCGTTTTTATCTTATTCTCGTAGTCATTTGTATGAGTATTAAGGCGAGTTTCATGATAAATAGACAAACATTCTTCTCGAGTATTTTTTTTAAACTTATTTAATTAAATAAAACTTAATTGTCATGATATTTCGAGTGGTTCGACAGTTTTTTATAACCTTTTTTACATTTTTTCGTATCGTTATTATTTCATGCAAATAACTGAAGTTTGCGGACAGCGTAGGCACGTCTCTGTGTTAAAAAGTGACGTTTTCATTTGAGAATTTAGTGGAAACGGTGTAGACAATGGTTTCGAAACTTGGAGGAAATATTGACGATAAGTAAAAGAACGTGCTGTAGAAATTTGAATAAAACAAAATAAAAACAAATAAAAATACAATCTAAACCAAAGTTCGTTCCAAAAGCCGATACTTTAGAGATTTTTCCCTTTTTTTAGTGCAGGATTTATAAGACGATACAATTAAGGGGAGAAAATGTGGAGAATCAAGTAGCGAAGATGGCTACTCGAGCGAAAGAGCTTCGGCGTCGCGGGTAAGTTAGACTCTGTGGAGAGGAGGAGAGAAGCTTTGGCGAGGAGGGTGGTGCGGAGGAGTGAATCAAGGGTCGTAGCGAAGACGAGATGAGGAAGGGAGGGAGGGGGAGAGAATAAAGAAGAGTTGGGTAGAAATCTCGTGTAGGCCGAGGGATGAAAGCTATACCTCTGATGCCCTATAAGAGAAACCAATGCCGATGAGGTTATTGCGCCGGGAGACCGATCGATCGGTAAAGATTCACACCCACAAAAACACTCTCACACACACACACACTCCCACAAAAACGTGGATACATCGGGAGTTCGGTCTCGCATCGTCGACACATCTCCGTCGAGCGCACTGACTCGGAAGCTCGTATTTTTAGCACCTCGATGTACCGCACGATCACGTTCTCGCTTACAACCAACTCCGCGCGCTCTTACGCTCGCGAGCTCGGTATCATTCCCGTTCATATGTATTTATATAAGTTACAACATATATTTGTGGCAAAAAATACATGAAAGAAGATAGTGAAAGAAAAAAAATGAGATATAGAATGAATTACGAGGACTGGTGAGTTATTGCGGTGACGGTCGATTAATCCGCGAAGGCGTTCAACGCGATCGGTTCTTACTTCCGGAAAAAAAAAAAACTAACAGTTTCATTTATTTTCCTTTTTTGTTTTTCAATCTGACAAAGACTTTCATTGTTGTCAACATATTGACTATTTTTATCAATAAAAAATATCTCGCTTTTGGTGTCAGTTTTTTTTTCCTTCCTGTAGCAGCCTCCGGAAGTCGATTACAAATTTTTCACGGTTGACCGATCACATTCAATTGTCTATTCGATTATCAATGAAGCATGCATTCGTACAACAGAGTTCTGATTTTCACAATCAGTCAAACATTCAATACACGCGTCCTCGTATTTTGAGTACTGTTGGATTTTTTTTTTTTTTTAATAAACCTAATCGTAGGGATATTCAGTTGAGAGGGATTAATTCAGTATCTTGTGATTTATCGGTGCTATCATTTTGAGCGAATGAACAACTTTTGCTCGCCCTTTTTTTGTTACGGGTCGTCGATTAACGAAGTCATGTTGTTTTTTTTCGTGCAGCCATTTGGTTGAGATAAGCTTGTTGTTAAAAATCGATTAAAAAATGGAACAGTGTGAATTTATGGTGATTTCGTCACGCCAGTGATAAGGAGTCTCCGGGGCAATCAAAATGCAACGAAATGGTTTTTTTTGTTGTTTTTTTGCATTGTTTTCTGGTCCAGGGTGTCCTGCAGGAAATGAAGGTCACGAGTAATACTGCGAGGACACGTTGGAATGAGAGAAAATATCGAATCCTTGAGCAAGGATTTAAGGAGCAGTAAAATGAGTCTGTGCGTTTGGGTAAAAGGAACGAGGAAAACTGGGATTTGAGCGATCAGCGGAGAAAAAGATATTCGATAGGAAGACGGGGTGTGAGAGAGTGAAAATCGATAAGAGAGTTGATAAACGAACTGAGACGTATCTTGCTTTAAAATAGTCCAGAGGGCAAAGGGATTGTTGGAGGAGAGATTAAAGAGAGGGAAAGGGCGGAATGAGCCACGAGGTTCGAGATAAGACGCTGGCCAAGGTGGTTCTCGCCTTGAGAAAAGCTCGGGCGGGTCGATGAAAGCAGGGTACGATGCAACTCATTGTTAGGTCTCAGTAGACATGAAACTCACACATATACGCAAAATGAGGCAGAAAAAGAGAAAGAGAGAAAGAAAGAGAGAAAGAAAGAGAAAGAGAGAGAGAGAGAGAGAGAGAGATAAAAAGAGAAGGTAACGTTAAATCTCACAATCTAGTGGTCGTTATAAAATAAAATAGAAAAGAGAAGGAGGTTTTGAATAATTTCTTTTATCATTGAGCTCTTTCGTGCACGGGGGTTTGATAAGGTCTTTGTCATGAGCTTAACTTTCTAAAGAAATGGGCCACATGCATATTGGAGGGGAGTTAAATAATTAAAATAACATTGCAGGATCGTGTGGTCTGACCTGGACTCGGTTTAGCTACTTATTGTATGGAATATTGGAGGATTTTAGCGAAAATCTATGAAGGTTAAGTGACCAAGGTCGTTTAGTGATCTGTGTTCTTAGTGGAATGAGGACCTGTGCAAATCAACCCCTTCTCATTATTCCGAGGGCCAACTTTGTTCAACTTGTTATTCAGGACATGAAGAAAGCGTATTTAGTCCAGTATTTAGCTGAACGATAATTAATTAATCAAAAGGAATATCACGTATATCCGAGGATTATAATATCCCGCGTCTAGTCGAGCTGAAAGACTCTCGCAGCTGGTTGGAGACTTCCCCACCAAAGTTTCCCACCGAATTTCGTGGTTTGAATACAAATCGGTGTTAATTAGAGCGTGTGCACTACACAGCACTGCCGAGAGACGAGTGCACCAAGCATTCTAAACGAGGCTCTTATCCGCAAAGCATTTTGCCACAAACATTTCGCACTGCCTCGCTAATGACAGTGTGTGCTTTAACTTTTCAATTCTTTCAGAATAGATTTTCAGGCCGAGGGGCCTTTCTGCCTGGTTGCATCTGCTTACCACGTGCAACCCAATGAGAACATCCACACAGAGTTGTACAAAGTTTTCCGAGGTCTGTCTTGCTCGTTGCTAACATTTTATGTGGTTTGGAGATTTGGAAAAAGCAGCCCAAAGACCATGCTGTCTTCGAGCCCAGAAACTGAAACCCTCTCGTTAATGGAATGGCTCGCTCCATCATTGTCATTGTCGGTGGTGTCTCGATTTCTACAGCCAGCCACTCCACTTTCCATCGAAGAAGTCTTCCAATCCACCCCCACCACCTCCTCCCAACACAACGGAATGCACTACCTAAAAGGGTGTCAGTTGGATCCCAAGAGAACCCACTCCAATTGCTCAACAGAAACTCCTTCTTACTTTCAGCCCAAGAAGTATTCTTTTGAAAATACACTCAAGTGCTCATATGTGGGTCATTTGGTCTTTGGAGAAAGTTCGTTTTTCAACTAGAATTCTTCACAATTGGCTCTAAAGTGCTTTGTTGTTTCAAAGCAAGGCAAACGGTCGGTGTAGTCTGGAGGAAAAAGATCCTCTGATTCAATGTCAACGACCAAACGATCCTGGCAACCTTCAGACCAGTCTGGATTCTATGATCAAAGTGCTACGAGGAAAGAGCAAATCAGCGGTTACGAATTGTCCTCAGGAACGTAAACAATGATGGACGTGACAATAAATATTTTTGCGATGCTGCCACTTGATAGAAAATAGGAAAAACGAGTTGGTGCAGAAAAAAAGGGATGAGTACATGGGAAGAAAAAGGGAAAAGCTGGAGGAACGAGAGAATGGAAGTAGAAGAACGAGCAAGAAAAAGGGTGAAGGGAAAGAGAAATGGAATTTGCAAGCTAACGTGATAGTGTTTTTCCTTGGGAGAGGCTCAAGGTCAGCGTGGCATGGATGAAGCGATGTATATGCTTGCGTTTCTGCTTCTGTCTCTGTCTATCGCTGTCTTCCTTGCTCCGGTCCCTCCGGCGGTGGTCGTGTCTTTAAAACTTCCCCAGCTTCCCCTGCCACACCCTCCCCGGCCGCCATATTGATCGGTTGCCCCTACGATGCCGCTGCCACAACCACCTTCACCAGTTTCACCTCCACCACTCCGCACTTCCTCTCCGCTTTTACTCCCTCCGCTTTTCCACCGGACCGGCGTTGTTGCCGCGTCTTTTTTCGGCGTTACATTTTACGTGTAGGCCAATCCCTTCCAATCAACTATACGATAGGATACATGCCCCCCCTACGACCCCTAGACAAATGCATTTTGTGGATGGGAAGTGATGCTTTGGCCTGGATGGTCAATCACGTCAGATGCAGGATGATGTGACGGCTCCCAGACGCGACACACCCTCTTTCGAACACGATCAACCGGTTCAACTCAAGCTATACACTTTGTCGAATGGCCCTAGATGCACGTGCAACCACCAGAAGGTGCAGCCTTTTACGAGCCTGATGCGGAAATAGCTGACGAAGCCAGCGATATCCATTTAAAGATCGATTACAAAAGTGGAACGAATACTTTAAATCCAGCCAGATGACTATTCATTTGTGATGAAGGTTTGGTAGAACGTTCCTGGCTTTATGGCTACTTGGTGTTTACAGGAATGAGCACCCGGACGGAAGTGAACGTAGGAAACGTGCGAGGATTAGACAGTACGAGACTAGTAAGGCAAAAAGGCAAACCCGACTCCGTTACTCGACGCTGGTTCGATCCTCCGCGTCATAAATCAGCCCATTAGCTGGTCCAACACCCAGCCAACGCCATCCCTCATCGATCATCCACTCCTCTCTTTCGTTGTCCTTTTCAAACCTCTTCCGAACGGACGTGCAACGCTAATTTGAATATCCTCCGTGATCCAAAAGAGAACAGAAGCAATTTTTTGTCCTCCCTCCTGGTGGCATTCCTACAAACGTCACCACCCATCCACGCGGCAACGTCGCCCCCACCAACCGGCAAACCCCTCCGTTTGCAACACTTTGCCGTCTCGACGTTCCCTTCCCCGAATCATCCTCGCGCCTACCAAAGCTTTGCAGTTGATTCCTTCTGCTCATTTGAAATTCGCGCCTTCTTCGTTATCCCCAACGGCTTTTAAGCTTCTTTACTATTTTACCCTTCTTCACTGTATTAATTGCCGCGCTATCTGCTCCGTTCTCTCCAGAGATAAACTCTTTAACTTCTTTATTCCTTCCCTTTTTACTAGCAGCACGTGACCTCTTCTACTTTTTCATTTTCTTACCCTCACGTAACACAAACGTGGCTCTGCTTCCACCCTGGGCTGGAATACTTTTCTTTATTTTTCATGCACGTTCGTATTTATTCTGAGAACCTCCATTCCGAAGCTCAGCTGCGAACAAGCTTCCCAAGATTCCCATCGCTTTACGATGATCGATGAACATCTCACAATGTTTCATCGAATTCGTTGTCTCTTTCTTTTATTGTGATTCCCTTGTCGCAGAGTGTCTCTGATATCTACGTCGACCCTCCAGTCATTGGTTCCTCCGACGGCCAAGACTCAAGAGTTCCTGGGGTCGCGCACTCGTCGTTCGTTCTCATTTTATCGTCACGTCTCCACCAGCAGGAGCTGTTCTCTTCCGAGTCTCTCCCTGGCTCATTCTGCTCTGTAGACACTTGGATTTTGCCCCCCACGTCACTTCTCTGTTTCACCTCCATTACGGGACTCCCGGCTTGCACATGATACTCTATCTCGTTCTTCCCCCATAGTTTTTATCGCCGAATCAAGCCCTACACAAGCTCTTCAGCCAGCAGCCAACGATCATCAAACATATTCGCTGCATCAGCAACCAACACTCCCCATTCTCTATCCCTCTCCTCCTTTCACGCTTTCCCTTTTGGTTCCTTGCCGGTTTCTAAAACTTTATCACCCTCCGGAGAAACTCGATGAAAGCTCCTGCTGCTGCCACGAGAGGATACGGAGGGCGCGAAGACTCGACGCTGCAGTTACATCGAGAGGGCGAGTGTCCCTCGCTAGACACGGCCACACTATCTTCGTACTCTTCAACCGATACAATTATTTTTTCTTTATCTTTCTTTCAGTTTCCATCATGTCTGGGGGCTGCAACAGACATTGAACCCCTGAAGATATGGAATTTCTTCGTATCACTTCAAGTGCCAACATCATCAGCGATGACGTAAGAATTGGATTGGCTAATTTCATCATTTTTTTTTATACTTGCCTCCAGGAACTGTGTCTGTGATCTTTAAATGGAAGAGATCTTGGACCAGGACTAGATAATTGTGTTTTTCAAATTTCCGTCGCTGTACCAAGTGTCCTAAGTATTTTCGAGATAAAATGGTTACCGCAATGGTTATTAAGAACCGCTGTTCAACAACAAAGCTTTTTCAAGTTTGAAATACAATTCTGGATCCCGACAGCGATGGGTACGCGGTCGGTCCGTGGCTCCGGCGATCACACAAGTTAAGCAGCATCGACTGCGGGTCAGTACTTGGTTGGGTGACCGCTCAGCCTCGTACCGGCTGGCATATCAATGCCTGAACGGGAGGCAGTTTTTGCTGAGGTTCTGATGGAGTTAACCAACTGGAACTCAGTGAAAACGTGGCCGGCTGCATCGGCCAAGGTTTTCCACAGTTTCCCTTAGTCCTCGTGCATCAGGAAAGAGTGACGGTGGGCAACACTCTGGAAAGGAAACTCAAGGAGCTCAGGAACTCAGGAACAGTGCAGTGGGAATAAAAGTGAAGCAAGGGATCGTGGGGAAACCCTCGAGGGTGTACCCAGGAATAATAATAAAGAATAAACAAATAAAGAATCGTGATCTCGCGCCACGAACGCCAGGGAGCGTCCGTGTCGATGTGTATCGATATTTCTATCGAAGCAAGTGTTATCTTTAGCAATGACCTTCATTTTGTAGCCGGAAAGTGTCCCTCGGACATGGCTCTATCACTTTCGAGCAAGGCGCCAGGATTTGTAGGAAACTTATCGAATGCCATTACGACCCCTATATGGAGGAAGGTAAAGGACTTGTGTCGACGGCTGCAGCGATCGAAAGGGATTCCCGGGGTGTTACGTCTCTCTATTTCTGCTCTGCCAACGGTGAAAGATTTATTTAGCGTCTGCAGGTAGACTAACGGAGCAGCAGCTGAGCCAGAAGAGTGTGATGTGAAAAAAAGAGTGAAAAAGTGTGTGAAAGAGAAAGAGAAGAGAGATTCGGACAAATCGGCGACTAATCGGATTGCCTTAACGTAACGAGCAGCGATTCGTGGAGGGTTCTTGCGATTGCTCGTTTTCTCCTCAATTCCCTCCATCGCCTCAATTCACTAGCAACGGCCTTCCACTCTGTGATTACAAAACACACTGGCGTGTCGGCCACTCGTCAATCACTTTTAAATTTAATTCCTGCCCACCACCGCCGATCGATTGCGCGATTTAAAATATTTTCACACTCCACCACCACTAGCTCCGCGGATAATTATGATTGATGTTTATTTGATAAACATTCTTTTCACAGCATTTATTTATTATCATCGTTTAATTAATTAGTACAATTCTGAGTATCGAAACATGTTTTAACACCGAGTATTGCAAATTTCTTTTTCTCCTGTTTCCATAATATCCAATAGACACTTTTTCTTACCTCATCGTTTATTTTTTCTCTTTCAATCGCTCTTTTTCGAAACTAGCGACTCAGGCTTTTGTTCACCATCCGGAAACAGCAGCTGCAGCTACACCAACGTTAAGAGTAAATCGAATAAGCGCGGAGGGATCGACTGATTAAATTGTTCAGCCGGCTCAGCCACCAGACGGCAACCTTTCTCTCTCTCTCTCTCTCCCTCTCTCTCTTCTGCTCTTTCTTCCTTTGTCTTTCATTGAATGTACATGAACAGCAAGAGTTTTCGTCTTCCGTACATTGAGTACAGAGCATCCAAGTGTCTGACCTCAGTGCGCCAAGGTTTGGCTTGAAACTTTAGAGTCTTCTTGCATCCAACGTTTTGTTCCTTCTCTCTTGTTTTACGAGAGCAAGACTTCTCCTCTTGTTTCATGGACAACGTGAAAGGCTTTCTTCTCTCGTTCTCTTACAAGCGATAAAGAGCCCTCCTCTTTTTTTTTTTTTCTTTTTTTCACTCGCACCTCGCTCGGCTATTATCGATTCTCTATCGTTTCCCATTTCCTACTTTATCGACCGAGAACTTTGCTAGAATCTCGTTGAAGGCATCTTTCGAAGCCCCCTTCCAACCGTTCATTGGCTCGACGTTAACAAACCGTAAATAAATTCCAAGAAGATTGTTGCAAGAAAACATAAAATTGCAGGAACTTCTTGAATCTCGAGGATTATTATTTCATCGTTATCGTAACTGGAGGAATTGTGGCTTTTGTTATGAATTGATTCGCGGTAACGAATCTACTTGATACGCTTCGCGAATAAATCGAACAAGATTCCACTCAAATCCGGTTTTTATAGAAATGCATGAAAAATATTTTCTTGGAAAAGCCCTGCTTTGTTATTTCGTCGACATGACAAACTTGTCGGGATATTATTTTTTGATTTAATGGAAAATATATTTTGTACAACGTTTTAATGATCCTTTGCTTGGCTCGATTTACACTTCGACGATTTCAATATGTTGCTGTTTGTGGTTGGCTCCACGACCTATTGATTTTACAACCTCAATCAGCGCGTTATCGCGATTTTTATTCGCTCGTTATAAAATAACGAATAACCTATTGACGAAGAGTTTTTGTTCCGCACTCCGATCCTCGCTCTCATCGACTTTAGCTTCACGGGAAATTGACCTTCAATTGCCATATGAGCGAGGTGAAAGGTTTAATATTCGTGAGTTCTGCAAATTCTCAATGTAGTTTTATTGATTTACTCATTTTATCCAATCCAATTACTGTCCGTCCATTCACAAAAAGAGCCTGCAAATGAATGCTGTTTACACAAATGTAATGTGTTCCGTTTTTATATGTAATTTGACATCGCGAGATATTCCAGAGTGGAAAAGCGCGTGGGAAAATTGCAATAACTCATTTTGCCGAGCGCTGAACATTTCTTCTTGCTTTTGGTGTAGGGGAACATGGGGCAAAATGGACCCCATGACGAATTAAGCGAGATGTATCGGTTTACACATGATCTTGATTCTACTTTTGTGTCCCAAAGTTGATTTGTCGAGCTTATTTTCGTTATCGTGTGAAAAAGAAAATTATGGGGCAAAATGGACCCCTCGTAAAAAAACGCTCTTTTGACGATTCTAATTAATTTACACACTTGTTCATCGGAATTGGGGAAAATTTGGGGTTTGTGAAAAAAAATGAAAAATGGGACAAAGTAGTTCCTCGATCGCGAGAAAAATTTTAGGGCCCAATTTATCTTTTTTCTTTTTTGGTCAAAATAAAATAAACTTCTTTCAACAGTTTCTGCATTGATCGCTACCCTCAGCTTCTTCTAATTCCAGGTTTCACAAAAGATAGAGAAATTTTTAATTTTTTTGTCAAAGACTTGCACGTTATCAGGTTATTATCTCAAATTCATCATTCAATGGCGTCCAAAAACTTGTAGGAATTGTTACGGAAACATAATCTGAGTTTCAAAAAATATCGTAAAAATTTGATCTTCCTTATTTTCAGGAAAGCCCGCACTTTGCCCCAAAAATCTAAAATTTTGGCTGGTCCGTTTTGCCCCAAGGGCCCATTTTGCCCCATTTTCCCGTATGTTTAACGAAGTCACGCGCTTAATATCGAAAAATTGGATGTTCTTCTTTGTTCGGGCTGCGTATATGTTTTTTTTTTCTCTTATTTTTAACAAGCTCCGCTGTTTTTTTTTTTTTTTTCTTCTCCTACTCTCACCCCCAAGCTCTACTCGCATATCGTCGGTGTGTATAAACCGAGATTCATTATTCACTCTACGGCTGGGCGTGTATATCGCAACGGCTGCTGCTGTATGTTCGCAGGTGACTCCTGCAAGAGTAATAAAGCTCTGGCAAAAATCCCTTCTGCCTGCTGCTATGTGCGGTTTCTTTCGACCAACGAGATTTTTCATTTTACACAAGGGCATATTAGCCCACTCTGCATACGAGCCACCACAGGATACAACACAATAAAGCTTCAAATTTTTGTGAGATGAATTATTGAGATGGCTTGTAGTTATTATTATGATTATTTCGTCGTATAAAAATACACGTGAGGGGGAGTGTAAACGTTTTGTTTTTCTCTACAAATTCATCTTGTTTTTCGCGACGCCAATTCAGTTTTGTTTATTTACAAAAATACTTTAAATCATTTTGAACAGAAGATTTTATTTGCTGCTTATTAAAGAGTGTTTCGGTACAAGTCATACAATTTAATGGTTCAGCGCATCTTTAGGGAGAATCAGGGGGAAAAATTCTATTGTTCTCAAGCAAAGCGCTAACTTCACACAACAAAATTTTGTACAAAAATTACATGATTACTGAAAAATTGATCGTTTGCATTGACAAAAGTATGAATAATTAATAAACGATGTAGACGAATTATTTCATTTTCTGGTGGCTTAATTTTAATGATATTTTGAGTGGTTTGACAGTTTTTTATAACCTTTTTTACAATTTTTCGTATTGTTTCGTGCACGTAACTGAAGTTTAGGGACGGCGTAGGCACGTCTCTGTGTTAAAAAGTGACTTTTCATTTGAGAATTTAGTGGAAACGGTGTAGACAATCGTTTTGGAACTTGGAGGACATATTGAGGATGTGTCAAAGAACGTACTATAGAAATTTGAATAAAATGGTTGCATTTGGTCACTGGTACCGAAACTCCTTAATTCTGGACACGAGATTGTGCAGAAATTGGGCGAGAGGAAAAGAGTGAAAAAGCGATTGAAATAAAGAGCGTATAAAGTTGATCGACAGATTGATCCCGCGGTACAAAACGTTGGTGTCGAAAAGTAGAACTAATTCGTAAATCGTGTTAAATAAGCGAAACGAGTGATATGTGAACAGCAGAAGAAAATGCCGATCGATTTTGTGTACCGAAAGCTTTGCCCTTCGACGTTAAAATATACCACGAGGACCTTCAAAGCTCCATCACCGCACGAAAAGCATTAGCATACGAGAGAAAGAAAGAGGAAACGACAATGACGAGAGAACGATAAAAAAAAGGAAAGAAAAACAAAAAAAAAACAAAAACCCCTTTGTGTTGATTGTTCCAAATGCACGCAGAGAGCCAAACATACGTTAAAACAAAAATAGGACAAAAATAAAGTCTGAACGAAAAAAAAAACGACGAAAGTGGCGAACAGCTCCCAAAAGGAAGTCAAAGTCACCTTGTCACTGTATTTGAATGTCTCTCCGGAGCGTGACGTGGTCGACTGTTAGTGAAAATGACGTGCATCTAAGCGACAAAAAGTATCAGATTATAATGAATAATTTGTCATGAACGTGGCAAAGTACAAAGAAGTACTTTTTGTCATATTATTATTATTATTATTATTTTTATTTTTATTACGTTTTTTCATGCCATAAACCACGTTGACGTAAAACTAAACAGTCGTAGAGGATGACATTGACGATTTCATGAATCATTTTGTCTCTTAAAAAGTTTGATATACTCGAAGAATTTATTTATCTCGTAAATAAGAAGAATCCGTGGATAAAATACGTGACACATAGCGCAGCATGAATGTATTTTTTCGCGTGCACGCAACAACTCTTTGTGTATATTGAGTTCTCTGGAAAAACAGTGAAACAAGAACAAGTAAGTAATTTCGAAGCTTCCTTACTCACCCTTCTTACACTTTTTTCTTCTGTTTCATTCTATAAGGATTCGTATATGAAAGAGAGAGAGAGAGAGAGAGAGAGAGAGAGAGAGAAAGAGAGAGAGAGAGAGAGAGAAAGAGGAGAAAGAGAAGGTAAAACGCAGTCGACCGAGAGAAGTCGCCTGACCTTTACCTTTACCGCAGCGAGTACTTGGCTGAAAGGTGAACACACAGTAGCAAGAAACCTGCAACCACCTCTGTGTTCGAAAGTATCCTCCTTCTTTATCTCTCTCTCTCTCTCTTTCTCTCTCTCTCTCTCTCTCTCTCTCTCTCTCTCTCTCTCTCTCTCT
>JACEOJ010000087.1:667933-686002 GCA_013761285.1 Campoletis sonorensis
TTTGTTTATTTATTTATTTTTATTATAATTCTTTTGTTATTATTGTCGCGATTTTACAAAAATTCTTTATTGTTGCTGCTTTTTTTCGTTTTTTTTTTCTTTTTTAAAATAATTATTGTCTTTTGTACATTTTTGGATTAGTCGCGGTGTGTCCAAGGAGATGGTTTTGCCTCGGTACGTGATCATGTCGCCAAGAGACACTCGAAATGTTTGTACTATCTGTTAAGGGGGCCGACGACGAGCAAAGAGTGAAAGAGCTTTTGGTCTTTGCAAAGCTGGAAAACACTGTTGGTTGGGCAGCCACGTCCAACACGAGGACGCGCCCACTACACGTAACGAGGACACGAGCTAGTGAAACGTGGAGACTCTCCTTGTTTTTTCCCTCTTGCTTTTTCTCTTCTGTTCTTTGCTCTCTATTTCACAACGCAGCGTCCAATCCACCGCGCGACCATATCCGCAGTGTGTCAAGTGTCATGCACTTTTGCGCATTCTAAATAAGCTCATGCGCGGCCCGAAAAATCCGCGGACCAACCAACATTTTCTTCCACGCATGCACTCGTGGCTTTCAAACTCAATTATTCTTTTTTTGACGTTTTCACTTTTTTTTTCCCTCCACACACGAAAATTATGCGAGTTACCACTTTTTTTTTCAACCGCGACTCAAACACGAAACTTCTGACTTTGATTCCGTGTTGCTTGAGACAATTATTCCGGCAGATGATCTTTCGTCGGCTAGAAATTCATTCGGAATGTGTCTGACTATTCGTGGAGATGCTCTACTGACGTTTTTATCGTCGGGGAATAATGAGCTTGTGATCATATTTTGTATGAACATTTTTTTTGAGGGAAAATCATTGTTTATTTTTTGAAGAATCACGGTTAAAATGATTGTTATTAAATAATTATTGCAGTAGGGGAACACGGGGCAAAATGGACCCCATGAGGAATTAGGCTCGATGTATCGGTTTTCACATGATCTTGATTCTACTTTTGTGTCCCAGATTTGATTTGTCGGACTTATTTTCGGTATCGTGTGAAAAAGAAAATTATGGGGCAAAATGGACCCCTCGTAAAAAAAACGCTTTTTTGACGATTCTAATTAATTTACACACTCGTTCATCGGAATTGGGGAAAGTTTGGGGTTTGTGTAAAAAAATGAAAAATGGGGCAAAGTAGTTCCTCGATCGCGAGAAAAATTTTAGGGTCCAATTTATCTCTTTTCTTTTTTGGTCAAAATAAAATAAACTTCTTTCAACAGTTTGTGCATTGATCGCTACCCTCAGCTTCTTCTAATTTCAAGTTTCACAAAAGATATCGAAATTTTTAATTTCATTTTTCAAGGACTGGCACATTATCAGGTTATTATTTCAAATTCATCATTCAATGGCGTTCAAAAACTTGTAGAAATTGTTACGAAAACATAATCTGAGTTTAAAAAAATATTGTGAAAATTTGATCTTCCTTCATTTTCGCGAAAGCCTACTTTGCCCCAAAAATAAAAAAATTCTGGCTGGTCCATTTTGCCCCAAGGGTGAATTTTCCCCATGTTTCTCATCAATAACGATGGTTCCCTCCTTTTCCTTGCAATAAATCCAAGCTAAAAAATATCTCGACTAAAAAAATAGTCGAACAAATATCCAGCACTTGAATACACACTTATTTTTGAGCGTGCACTTCCATCAAAAATATTGCAATTAATTGTAATTCGTCGAATGCAATAAGGATTTAGAATGTAACGTGGAAAGCAAGTTCTGATTGAAAATTCCTGTCAATAGCTACAACACAAGATTTGAGAATAAATAATCATTGCATATAAACACACCATGATGTCTACAATATCCTGAAAGCTTCGTAATTTACAAAATGTTCCATTATCTGGTACATATTCGATTCGAATTGACGTTGGTTTGGAGGAAGCTTTCTCTCCTTAGCCCGAAGACTAACCTACCTAGCGAAGGCATTAGAACGTGCTAAAGCCGCTTCCGTCTTTCCTCCTTCGTCGTTTCTCATTCCCATCAAGAAGTTCATCCGCTGAGAAAACGAGGCCATGGTGGATGTATGCACCACCTCTTCACCTCCAAAATGCTTTACACGTATATATACTAATACCCAGCAAGCAAGAGCTTACGTACTACATCGTAAACCTTAGTACCTCGAGAGTTTGCCAAGCCAAAGAAACATACACACATAAACGCACATCAGCATAGATGAATGCATTATGCTGCAGAAACGAAGCAGGAGAGAATGAGAGAGAAAGAGAGAGAGAGAAAGAGAGAGAGAGAGAGAAAGAGAGAGAGAGAGAGAGAGAGAGAGAGAGAGAGGAAAAACAAAATGGAGAGACTAATGCAGAATTCTGTTCAAATTCTAAATTCTTGTCTCTACATTTCCAATCAATTGTTGTAAAACGTGGAATTGAATGTTTATTTGTTTACCATTTAATATACGAAAGGGAGGAAAAATTAATCAGGAAGTGCAAATTTTGAAAATTGGAGCATTATTATTATAAGGTTTGTGTTAATAAATTTTGCTGTACTGTGTTAATTGTATTTTGAAAAACAATGAAATTTTCTTGACGATATTTTTTTGAATGTTTTCGACGATTTGAGAGTAAAAAATTAATAATTATTGGTTACATTTTTCTGGGGTTTTGGAATGAAAATATTTTTGGATAAGAATTTTTATTAAAGTGTCTCGAATGAGATGAGTATGGGAAGAAAGCTTTTTCTTTGTACCTCGGTCGAAAGTACGCACTTTTCGCATCGATTTCGAGGCAGAAATACTTTTATAAAGATTTTCGGGCAGATTATTAATTCTTCAACCATAAGATTTTAATTTGATTTGTTTGCGACCAAAAAAAAATCAAAAATATGTCCAACGTCATAACAAAACGTCATAAGAAAATAAAAAGGAAACCAAAATATATTTTTGACCGAAAAAATCAAACGTCTATGAAAAAAACTAAATCAGAAAAGAAAATTTGACGAATTGCTTGAAAATCAAAAACCGACTACAAACAACGAATCCCCAAACAATTTACAGCAACAAAATGGACGAACACTAAATTCCCAATCGTCCGAACAATAAAATGAAAAAATAAAATCATTGCAAATAATGTGTAACATTAAAATGATTAATGAAACCAATTTTATTGAATCACTAAATGTCCTTTCGTTTAATTAATTGCCAATCAAGGTTGAATCTTTTGATATCGTATACAACGTTGTTTCCCTTGTGTGTTACGTCCGACTGTATATGTTCTTGGTTTATATCGAGTGCATGGGCCTCCAGGAAGCTGCGCAGCAGAGCGCCGATCTATATGGCGCGGTTATCGATGGTTAGGGCGAACCCGAAGGTGCATAATTGCATGCAGATGGAGTTGCACGCTTGGTGGTCTTTGCATCAGAGACACGTACGCACAAACACGTCAAACCGTTATTCCGGAAAGCTGTGTAACACTGCAGAAGATCGCGAGGAACGAAAGGGACCTCGACTCGGGCCGACTCTGCCTTCGGAATCCTCGACATACGACACTTTGCTTGGCAGCTTTTCATCATTGTGTAGGTTGAAGATGTTACGTAGGGAGCTTTTGGTCGACGGCTCTACAGCAGCAAACTACCCTTCGCACTCTCCATGCAAATCGAGCACGCTCCAACGAACGAAAGCTTCCCAGACACACGAGTATAATTTCATATGAGATGGAAACACGTGGAATTACTAAAAGTACAAGAGACTCAAGACCGGTTGACAGAACATTATGAATACTTCATCGCTGATCTAATTTATGGACAACTGAAGACAATTTACCATTTACTTTGTTATGGGTCCACCAACGAAGGGGCTTTCCAGTGACAAAAGATTGACGTCTAATTCTGTCGTCTCTATAAATATATCAGTCAACTGCAAAATTGTGTTTGGCGGCTTTTCACGCGAAAACCGCTGGACCAATTTTGATAAATCTTTCACAGGAATGAAGCCGGGGAATCAGAACAGGTTTTCGGCCGGATTACATTCCGATAAATTATTTATTCAGGGAAGGCCAAGCGAATAATTCAATTTTTCATCATTTACAACAACAGGGATTACAAATTTGAAGATAATTCCACAGTGAAGAGAATGAGCGGTGGCTGGGCTGCCAGCTTCGAATGGAAAAAAAGTTACAGTCATTTTCGTGAATTTTTTCTAATTTTGGAGATTTCTATTTTTTTGTCATTGCTCATCTCTATAATTAAAAAAATCCAACTTCAAAATTCCGAGAAAAAAAAGCTAGACTACTCTTTCGTGCCAACTAGGAAAAGGATTTTTTTCCGTCCATCAAATCCTTTCCACATTTTATCAAACAATTATTGAAGCAACATCATTAATTTTTAATTTCATACTTTTTGTCATTAATGCATGGAGTATCAAAATCAAAAAGAAAAAAGAGGAATTGAAAAATGTCTATTTCGTTTAGTTATTTAGAGAAATAAAATGAAAAGTACTGGAAAATAAAAGTGACTTTTCTTATTTGTTTTTTTTTCTTTACTTATTTTCGGGATTAACTTTCGTTGAGTCGGTTCATAAAATCCGTGACGTCATTTTCAAAAGCTTCACACACAGAGCTTTGGTTCAATCAGTCAACCGCAAGAAGATTATGTTGTATTATATAGTAAATAATACAAGACTATGTAGTGGATTTCTGCGTAATAATCTGCATCGGTTTAGCCCTTCTCTTCTTCAGAAATCGGATCAGAGATGATAACGCAGTATTCCTGGTTCGATCTGAAACCCTTTGAAGGTTTAAATGCTTTGTTATACCTTCAGCATAGTTTGAAACGTAAGCCACTCGTTTATTAAGTCCTTAGATCAGTCACGTTGCTTTTATAATCAATTAGTATCAATTATTGGGAATTAAAGAGGTTAAAAAATTGATAAATCGTAAAAAATCAATAATTATTCATTTTTTCGTTTATTTTGAAAATTATTGTCCATCTGTAAGCAGCGAATTTTGAATAATAATCGAATATTCTTCAGTAGTTTCATCGTTTTATCATTTTCTTAATATTTTGGTGAAAACTTAATTGGATAAATCTTCTTTAATGTCATAATCTTCTTGAATTTGGAGAATGTTTTTCTTTAGTCAATTTACAACTTTTCTTGATAAATTTATGCCCACAAACCGTTTTGTCTGTGAGTAAAAGTGAAAAACAATTTTTCGACAATAGATAATAAATAATTTTAATAATAAATTCTTCAAAATGATTATTAATATTTATTTAGATTTTGGATTTATCGGCTCTTGTGAAAATTGTACAAATTTTACCCTCTGTACTCATTTTTTCAACTTTCAATATTGAATAAATTGTAAAAAAATTGAAATTGCATTTTTTTAAATTGGAACTATAATTAATGAAAAACTGATCGATTAGAAAGGAATAAATTCTGAATTTCACACTCGACGCTTTGCCCACCGTTCACTTTTTTTGTGTGGACCGTATTCACTGATAGTTCGACAGTGGCGAAAAATTGGCAGTTGCCCGAATCGAGTGGATAAGTGGGATAGTGGGCGCGGATTATCCACGCTCGATCCACCCTCAAAAGGCGACAAAATCTTCCGTTTCCCACCCTCGCTTGTATCGTGTCAAATTCTGTTTTACGCCCGGTTAACCCAGAACTTCGGTGTCTTGTGTCACGTCGGGCGACACAATGTATATCTTTATTTACTTAGTCGTCTATTGCTCGTCACGTATTTTTGTTCGATTGACCAAAGAGCGAGGGATCGACAAAATAGAAAGGACCGATTGTCAAAAAAAAAATGATGAAAAATGAAATGAATGAAAATTTTATCGAGGGACGGTTGATTGAACGAATTGAATAATCCACAATAATTTTTTTATTTCATTTTTGTGCAAAATGAATTTCTGAGTAATGCTCTCGATTGGGAAGGAGTAAAAAAAAAAAAAGTAGAAATAAAACGAGGGCAACTCGTCGAAAACGATCTGCATATAAAAATGTTGAAAACTTATGCCATAAAGAATCTTATAAAAAGTTTAATATTGCCAAATAAAAGTGAGGCAAAGTGAAAGAGTTGAGATAAAGTTTTCGGTTCTCCTATAATAATTTTTTCTTTCTTTTTTTTTTTCTCTCTTTTTTTTTCTTCGTCTTTATATTTCACTGTATAATATTGGCGGACGGCTTGTCTTGGCCTCGTGAGATTCGGTACATAAGCCGCATATAATCCTTCGGCCAACCCTCTTCTTTTCTTTTTTCTACATCTTCTGGCTTCTTTTCTCCAAAACTACTTGGAGCACTACCAATAT
The DNA here is from genome assembly GCA_013761285.1 of Campoletis sonorensis. Lineage (NCBI taxonomy): Eukaryota > Metazoa > Arthropoda > Insecta > Hymenoptera > Ichneumonidae > Campoletis > Campoletis sonorensis. The sequence continues at coordinate 674,230 of JACEOJ010000087.1, forward strand.
TGCATTCCGAGGATGTTCCTTCGAATAGCACTATATTTTGTGAATGGCTTTCCATCCGAAGATACAGACGTCATGGAAATTTAACAAAATTCATTTGACATAGAATTTTTATGAAAAATAGACAGCTGTCAAATGATGTTATCGTCGAATTTGTTTCTTTTTTCGTTTGTAAAAATTTTTCTTCGTAAATCTTTCAGGGAAAGATTTTTTGTTTGTTTTTTTTTTTTGTTTGAGGTCTGAATAAAATCTCCTTAAAACTAAATCTTTGACATTTATTTCTGAATTTTCGAACGCTTTTTTCTCGAAACCAGGTTTTGAAATCGGTGGTCAAATTTTTTAAAAACCAGGGAACCGATTGCCTTGAAATTTGATGTGACTATTTTCTACACCGTCTTCTAGTAAATTCCGTAGGATTTTATTTTGTTGCTTAGTTTTTTTATTTATAAACAAAATAATAACTAATTTTTGGCCTGAAAATCGTCACTTGTGTTCAAACGTTCGCCATTTTGTGGCAAGTCGATATTTTCAAAATCGGCTTCGACATCTACTAGATTAAAGTTTCTAGTTTAATAATCTTTTTGGTTTTTTCATTTCAGATGATTTTTGAACAAACGGCAGTGGTTACCGTGTCAGAAATTTTTTTTTCCCAGTGCTCCATGAAACATGCGATATCTTTATAAATAATTAATATTTTTCAATCAAAAAAATTGAACACATTCTTGAATGTGTAAACTTTCATTTGGTCCATACCCCGATCCGAAATTTTGAATTGTTTTCCTACAAAAAATTCGCAAAAATGACCTTTTTTTTTACCTCCTCGGTCCATATTCCCCCTCAAGCTCTTTTTTGATCGTGTGACCATGTCAATGGATATTATGAACGTTGTAATACTTCGAACCATTTTTATGGGACCATCCTATGACGGCGCAGTAACGATGCACTCATAAACAATCTATAAATACGTCGAACAACGTGACAATGTGTCATTCGTGGAGCCAACGTCGTTGGGTTTCCTCGGAAAATCCTCGAGATTTTAGTGTGAGTCGAAGTAGAGATTGTCGAGCTTTGTCACAACACAATGGAGGTGGTAACTCGTCATCGTATTAGCTATTCGAAAAGATCTTTAGCAGGTTCTCCGTTAGTAAACCTCGAATAAGGACTCGAGGAGCAATAGAAGAGAATTTCTGAGCAACACGAGCACTCGCTGGATGCTGTTCCATGGTGCTAAATCTTTAACGACCGGCCATGGAGAATAACGAGAGAGGACCATCCAAATACCATAAAAGTTAAACCGTTCTGCATGCATGCATTCTGGCACGAACGAACCCTCTGTCACGAGAGACGAAGACACTTTGCCAGAGACTGAGACAAAATCTGGGTTGGAAATTGCTATGGAAAATTCGAGGCTGCAATATCGTCAAATTCCTTGGCTCCAAAGATTTATGTTGAGGTCATAAAATACAATAAAATACAATTTAGGTGGAAAATTGTTCGATGTTTTGGATTTTTCTTCCTTACTATTTGTTTGTTTCGATAAATTTCTTTTTAAAAGAATACAAAAATCAGAGTAACGACGAAAAATTTTTTATGGATTTAATAATAATTGATAATAATTGATAATTATGATTTAAAAGGATACAAAAATCAAAATAACGATGAACTAACTTTCATGGAATTAATGATAAGAATTAATTTCACTTTGATGCTCAAATTTATTGTGAACAAGAATTCAAATCTTTTGTGAGGCATGGGCTAATGTTTGATTATTATTTCTCGAGAATATGAACGTATAAATTTGATTATTTGCATAGAAATGACTGCACTGGCGATGAAGCATGAGTAGGATTTATGCAGGACAAGAATTTTCAAACGTGCAACATTTTTATGAAAAATGTGACATTTTATTAGAAATTCTGTCAGCATACAAAATAGTGAACCTTTTCAAGAGAACAAAACAACGTCGAGATTTTTCTTTAAAACTGACAAATTGACATTGACATAAATTCCAAAAAAATTGCTCCTAAACATAAAAATACTCTCTATAAAAAAATCAAATTACATTCAATGAAACATTTAATTAAATATTCATTCACATCATCAACAATGTCAAGAGTTTCGTTTTCCAAATATAATTTCGTCCCAGTACGAGGGGTCACAGATAAATACGTAAATTCAATTAAACGATGACGAAAAAAAAAAGGAAAAAAAAAGAAAAAAAAAAAAAAAATTCGAGTATTTATTCATTTAATTAAATAAATTGTGATTAAAAGCAAGAACCGAAGGAAATGAAATTGATGGCCATTTGGTGGGAAGAAATAGAAGAGACGGCGAAAAAAAAAAGAAAAAAAGAAACAGAAATAAAGTATACATTACCAACGGAAGAATGTGAGGAGGACCGATGAACCGACTCTCGTGGGTAATTCTAAGGGGTCTGGGTTAAATGACAATCGGACACCGGAACACACAGAATCCCATCGGTGGTGTACACACATTATCCCGCGAACACATCCTTTTATAAGGGGGAGGAGGAGGGAGGGAGGGGTCGGGCATGAGATGAAAAGGGGTTGGACTCGAGAGCTCGGGTCGGTTCGGTGCCTCCGTCGAATCAATTATTTCCGTGCTCCAAATCGAATTCCCAATTATCCACAGCCCCAATCGGTATCCTACCTGTGTTGCTCTCACGAAATACTATAGTTTAATGTACATAGTGACTGTGCGGCGTTAAGGAGCAATGAAAAAAAAAATTGAAATCTACAAAATTTGAAGAAATCCACGAAATTTACTGTAACTTTTTTTCCATTCGAAGCTGGCAGCCCAGCCACCGCTCGTTTTCTTCATTGTGGAATTATCTTCAAATTTGTAATCAGTGTTTTTCGTTTACGATCTTTTTTTAATAACATGAGAAATTTTTGAGTAAAAAAAATGATGAAAAATTGAATATTTTACGTGCCTTTACGACAATTTTATCAGAAAACAAGTGAAATGTACAGAATAATCGTTGAATGGTTAAATTTTCCAAATTTCCAAACATTTAGCCTAAAAGAACCCATTTTGACTATGCACCGGAGCATAGTAGACGAACAATAAAAATAAAAAATCAAGCCACAGAGCTATTTTGCTCGTTCTTGCCACAGATGTCCAACCGAAAAATCTCTCTCTCAGCTCGTCGACGTATAAACGAATTTTCAATTAATTCGCTGACGCGGCCTTCGACCTCGACGTCACCCGAGGCAATCATATGTGCTCCGATATGCATCAACTCTCTCGTTTTTCTATACACTTTTGCCTCCGCAACCCTCCTTTTTTCAATACTATTTCATTTCTGTCACAGATGTAACTAGTTTTTTTTTTTTTTTTTACAAACTTCCTACTTTTTAGTCCTCCAAATATAAAAATAAACGGCGAACCAAACTGGTTTAATATCTTTTTACTAAATCATGCAAAACTGTACAATTTTACTGTTTTTTATTTATTTAGTAAAACTTTATATATTTTTCAAAACGAACAATAACCACGTGAACGAAATAATTATTTCGAAAATAACTCGAAAAGGTTTAAAAAATGTCCATCCATCGAAGTAGAGTCAAATATGAAAACTGTATGCCATAAAAATAATAAAATTCGATAATTATTTGACAGCAACGACGATATTTCTTGTTTTATCCAATAAATCGACACTTTTCGCGTCAAAAAGTCAAAACTATAAAAAGTTTCATAAGAACCTTCCGTTCGTGTGATTTTCATAGTTATTTGCAAAAAAAAAAAATATAAAAAAATCGTTCAGTATATAATACACGGAGCCTGATGACGAGCGAAAGATAATCGAGATTTTGGACATTGAGCGAAGCTTCGAGAGTATTGCGGTTACGGACGAGTCGAGCGCGCGGAGCGGGGCTTAAAACTAAACCCCATTACGGGTAATCAGGCGCCGTTGATCCTTTTAGAATGAGAGAGCTTTGGAAAAAAAGCTCATTTCAGAGGGTTCGATGGATAAGGATATTCTCAAGGACGCAAATATATACATCGATACCGTTCCGTTTCGTTGGTAACCCCTGTGCGATGGCTTTTATCCAATGATTTACAATATATACATAAACCGATAAAATTCAAGAGGTCGTATCTCAGGGCACCTAAAACGTCGAGTGATCTTGGATACGCCTTTTTATTTTTTTAAGTTAACGATATATTTATATTTTTTGCTTTGGTACACGTCTTGGCATTAAAAAAATATATTTTCATGAGGCAAAGAAAATGTGGAAGACACGAGTCAAAAGAGACAGCAGAAAAATGGCAGATTAGGGACTTAAAAAAATTGGGGTGTCACTAAAAAACGTTAACTCGTTAAAATTGAGTTTTTTTTGTATTTATCTCATTTTTTAAACGATTTTCTGTTGTTGCTAAATAAATTTATAAAGTCGATTAGAAAATATTTCGATTTCTCTGACAACCGTAGCTAAAATGATAAAATAATTTTTTTTTATCGTGGCATTCATTTCGAAAAATTGTTTTTTTAGTTTTTCTCACATACAAAATGGTTTGCGGGCATAAGTTGATGAAGAAAAGTTGTTGTAAATTGACTAAAGAACAACGTACTCCAAATTCAAGGTCATCGGAGGTAAAATGTAGTTGCTGTGTAATTAAAAAAATTGCGAACATTTTTTCAGTGTGCACAGAAGATAAAAAGAAGAAAAAAAGAAGAAAGAAAAAAAAAGAAAAAGAAAATAAAAAGAAGAAAAAAAAAAGATAAAAGAAAAGAAAGAGTTCGTTTTCCAAACCAAAAATGAGATATAAAAACATGAAATTTTTTCTTTACTCTCCACAAATCGTCCCCCAGTCTCAATCAACGAGCACCTGACGAATGATCGTTTGAAAATTCGTAAAAAAAATTAAAGATTCGAGTTTAAAAAGCATGGAGTAAAAATGTGCTGCAAAAATGAGCAGTTCGCAAAATCTGAAACGAGAGTAACTTTGTAAACCGTTCTTTGCGAGGTTTCCCTTTTTTTTTCGCTTTCGAAGTAACGTTACGTGGAAGAGGCTCTCAGTACTTTTTCTTCATACTCTTCGTGTTTTATTTCTTTGACATTGTGTCGTATGAAAAGCCAGAAAAACCACATCAAAGACCGCATCCTTCCGTTTGTCGAGACTCGACTGCAGTGCCTTTTTTCTTCTTTTTTTTTGCTACGTAATATCCAATATATCGACGAATAAATATACATATACGTCCATAAGGATTGAGAATAAAGAATCGTCTAGTTCCCCATTGACAAGAACATCGAGGTACTCGCCTGAAAGGATCGAGCAGCGATGCTAATACACGGTGGTCCATTTTACCCCATCAACGCAAATATCTTCGAAATTTGACAACTTCTGATAAAATGTTCCAGACAAGATTTGTCAGACTTCAAGAGGGACGTCTGATGGCTACTCTAAAATTGACCTTGCAGTTGACCTTGGAGCTGCACTTCATAAAAAACTGTTGAATTTCGAAGATATCGGCTTAGGTGGGGTAAAATGGACCACTCGATAACTCTGTTTCAGGCTAGTTTCGTAATATTATTATATTTATGTGTGTGTGTGTCAGTGTAGGCTGCTCATTGCCGTCGTCACATCAAAGGATTGACCGAGCCACCCATTAACCACGAGTCCTTTCCAGGATTAAAAATAATTTTAAACATGGTCAACAAAGAACGGAAAATCAATGCCTCGTTAAAGTTTAGTCAATCAAATGTCAATTAAAAAGAACGATTTTGTTTTTTTTTAATTTTCATTTAATTTTATGCTGTAAAAACAGGGTTTTTTGAATTTTCGTGGAACATTGTTCGAGTCAAAGGACATCGAACTCGTGAAATTATTCGCTCGACTAAAATTAAGTTATTTGGCAGCGAGTCCATTTTTTTCTTCATTAATCGAGGGTTTAATTGATTCTGATTAAAAAAGACTAAATAATACAAATTCTGCTTAATCCAGGGACTAAATTTCTTTCAACCATCGACCATTCAAAAGATGCGAAAGATTGGAACAGATTATTTCGAGATTAAGTCGTTATAATCTGAAGAATGTTACTGATCGCTTTCAAATGGTGAAGAAAGTTGAATGTAAAAAAAAATCCTCGGAATCTTAATTCTCTTCCTGCTGCACTTGAAAGGAGTTTAAAAATGCTGAGATCCAGACTCAAAATTAATATCAAAAGAGGGCAGATACGAGTTTTCCTGGATTACGAAAAGCCTGGAGGTGTCAGGGCTTTCATCTTTTGTAAGACTTTGCTGTACATATATATTTAAATGTGTAGGTGTTGCTGATTATGTGCAAGTCCGGAAATACTTTCCATAAAAAGAGGTTGAAAAATGAATTAAGTTGCTTCAGTAATTGCTGATTTACTTTGTAATTACGTGGTGTTCTCAAGCACTTGGTGTAATGGACATTTTGCATTCCTTCACTGCAAGAACTTTTCATTTCGAAGCTTTAAAAAAAAAAATAATAAAAAGTAATAAAAAAAAAATAATTAAAAAAATAAAAAAATAGATAAATAAATGAATAAATAAATAAATAAATAAATAAATGAATAAATGAATAAATAAATAAATAAATAAATAAATAAATAAAAATAAATTGAATAAATGATTGTATAAGATAAGAACTTTCTTTATCTTTTCTTATCACATGTCCCAATGGATTATGAAGATATATTAAAAAATTTCAATTCGAGCAGTGTGAATAAGAATCGATTCATAAATTGGCCGAAGAAAGTGCCACGATAAAGGTGTCATTCGTAAGACGCGACTCCATTGAAGATCGATTGAAGATTCCATTAGCATTGAGATTCACCAAGTCTGAATATGCTGATAAAAATGTGATAGTTACTGACTAAGAAAATCAGAATATATATTTAGTAGGATAAAGGATTGAAAGGACGATTGCTTTCTTTCGAATTTAATCAATTTTATCACTTTATATGAAATCCTCTTGAATTAAGATTCGAAAATGAATATTTTGAGTCTGACCATATACTGACTCGATCTACTGCCAGTAACCACTGAAAATTTCATATTTGGGATATTGGGAAAAATATTATTCCAATGATAAGCGAATGTATTAAATTGTCAGATTTTATAAATCACTCAGTCTTTGCAAAGGGATGGAAATAAGATTTTTCAAAAATTAAGGTAGTTCTATCGTGAAATTCATATCGAAAAATTGTTTTTCAATTTTTCTCACATACAAAATGGTTTGCGGGCATAAGTTGATGAAGAAAAGTTGTTGTAAATTGACTAAAGAACAACATACTCCAAATTCAAGGTCATCCAAGCTAATATGTACTTGCTGTATAATTACAAAAAATTGCGAACATTTTTTTCTTTAGATTTTTTTGAAAAACTAAATGCACCTTCTTTGACGTTGCATAAAAATGTATGCAAAGTTTTAGAATTCTTCAGCATGTAGGAGCCAAAATATTTATCGATGAAAATGTAACTTTCAACACGAGCTCTTATCAGAGACAACCGAAAATCGTGATTTTTACCAACAAATATCTGAACATTCCGTTTGGTGAAACCTTCTAAAATTAATTACACACGTGCATACGACATTAAAGAAGATTTATCCAAATTTTCATCAATATCTTAAGAAAACGATGTAACCCTAGAACTCCCTTAACAGAACCTTCAAGTCCCCAGAATTTCCTGCACCATCTCAATGTCCCAAAAAAAGTATTTTAAAAACCCAAACAAACTGTTTTCTTTTCAAAGAATTCATCAAATTAATTGCACCAGTTACAATGATCAAAATCATCCTATTTACCAAGAGAGGCACACCATAGCATCAAGGATTACCAACATTTTGTCACTGCAATCATCCATGAGAAAGGATCACATATTATAATCCATATTCATGAAGATTCGTATACATCGTAATGTCCTGGATTTAGCTCCAGAGCTACATGTTTCAACGTATTATACATACATCTCCAAATATACATGAATGTATGTGTTGTAATAACAGTACATATATCCATGTATATAAATATATATAACCAAGTTGATCGAATGATGACGTTACATCGAGAGTGACGAATCAGAGAGGCGTCATGGTTGGTACTATGAGGGGGTTGCGAGCAGTAATATCAGACGTCTTCGAAGGTCTGATGCACTTTGATTCGAGCCCACAAATGCTGTTAAGATAAAAGGACGTAAGTTGGACCATGGTAGGTTCAAAGTTCACCGAGGAATCTGCCATTCTCGATATTTCTGTGCGAAAGACCGAGTGCGAGTGAATTCTGGATGCACAGTGAAGACTCAGGTGCCCATTACCTCGGAATTATGCATTCGCATTGATAAGATCCATTTCCTGGGGTGGAAGGGAGACAGAATGCAACGATGCAAGCATGAAGATCGAGAGAAATTGCAACTCACCCATTTTACACTATATATCACTATATATCACTATATATCACTAGATATCACTAGATATTACTAGATATTACTATATATCACTATATATCACTATATATCATTATATATCACTATATATCACTATATATTACTATATATTACTATATATTACTATATATCACTATATATCACTATATATCACTATATATCACTATATATTACTATATATTACTATATATTACTAGATATTACTAGATATTACTATATATAACTAGATATAACTATATTTATAGCTATGTAAACGTATAACTGTCTGAGAGTTTGAATCTGTTCGTTTCTCATAGAACATCACTCGCCTTTCATGTTCGTCTACGAATGCAAATTTCACAATGCATAATAGACGTCATAATGCCCCGTTGTGGGGAGGCTCTAAAAGTATTGGAGTACCGACGCCACCAAAACAGACAGCAGGTATCTCACGTCTCTAACGTTCTGGAAATTTTTCTCTCTTTCAGCTACTCTGGCATTTATGGAATTTGAAGGATAGGGGAAAAAGATTATACTGGACAATGTATATGTATAATTGAGACTGTACCTATGCTGCTCGATAAATGGGAGAAGTTAGTGAGATGGAAATATCCGAACGTGGCAGCAACTTTTCTTCGATTTACTACTTTATTCTTGGTTCGGATGACATGATGTTTTGTTCTGGCTGTTTTCGAAGACGATATGTATATTCGGTGAGGCTTTAGGCCATACTCTGGAGTTTGAGAAATTTCGATTTTTATTTTTTTATTTTTGATGGTCTCTTAGGACCTCAAAAATGATGTCACTAAAGATTGTGGTCGGGGAAAACCTCTGAGTACTCGGTTTTTGAATTTTAGGACAAGGCCCTCCGATCCGCAGCGAACTACTCGAAACTTCAAACCTGTTTATCTCAAAACTGCATTTTTTAAGTTGGTCGGACTCATAACTCAGACAATTTTCAACCGATTGACTTGAAATTTTGAATATATCTTTGAAAATACATTGCCTATGGAAGTTCGTAGGATTTTTTATTTATATTGCATAGTTTATTTGTTATTAACACTTTTCTGACGATTTTTTAGGCAAATTTATCACTTTCCACTTTAGAAGTGCGCCATTTTTCCAAAAATCAATGTATCGCTAAAATCTTACGGACTTCTGTAGCAGTTATTATATATAATCGAAAAAAAATCATTGGCTCATTATGATTGAAAAATTACGGGAGCTGTTAGTCCGGCCGTGGAGCCTGAAAAAACGGAGACGTTATCGCGAAAACGCTGCACAGCCGCCACTTTGAAATGAATCGCTTCAAAAAAATTATCGTAAACAGTCACTGATATGTACGATAAAATCCCATTTTTGTAATCTTGATTCATTTTGTAGTATCTCTGAAAAAAGATCCCCAAAAAGCCAATTTTTTCGGCCTCCGTAGTGGCCCAAGGCCTTGAAACCATAATAATGATTAAATGCAACGTATCGTTCTGGCAGTGCAGAAGATTAAAAAAAGGACACATTTATGTATGATTCGGTGGTTCCGTGAGGCAGTAATTTAATTTTGAGTTGTAGTTCAATTTCGTTGAATAAATCCCATTGATTCAACGAGCTCGAATGGAGCCTTTTAAATTTGATGGAATATAATTTTCATCCACTTTTAATTCGAACGACGTAAAAAAAAAAATTCTTCCAACAACTGTCATCAAAAAAAAAATGGAAGCATTCGTGATAAAAATTCAATTACCCCTCCCATTGCGCAGTCAACGTGACCAGTGATAATTTTTGAATTAATGTAAAGATGCATTCACAAATGGATGCTTTTATGCCCGAACAATTAACTTTTTTCATACGATAACGATTAAATTTTTTAATTACACGTTTTTATTAGACAGAAAAATGTTAAAAAATGATTTGACAGTGTTGACCAGTCGAAATATCATTTTTCATCGGTTCCAACAAATCCCAACAAATTTGCCACGAATATGGACGAATCATTGATACGCATTCACTTTTATATCAAAAAAATGATGAATTACGTTCTTGAATGCGAATCACTGGAACACAAGACTCTTTCAACCTTTTTTTTCTCTTTATCGAAAACTTCATCGAAGATCCAACTGGTTTTATTCCCACGCGTTCGTTCTTCGAGCAAGGATTACTATGTATTGGTGATCGAATCGATAAAATCGTCACTTATATCAAAGAAAGGTTGGAAAAAGCGTTAGAGCTAAAAGGAGCCGAAGTCGTGTGACCAGGTTCCCTCGAGGCATTTTTCTCCCCCACTCGTCATCCTTTTCTTCAATCTTTCCTGATATAGAAAAATAAAAGTCGATAAAACTATAGGGTCAAGGTCACATTAGACTCGCGTGACTTCCAATATTACTCCGCTCTCCCATTCATAATTCATTAACCTTTGCAAACTACAATTAATATCTTTCACAATAATGATTTATTTTTTTTCTACTCTATTCCTGGGTCAAGACCTTCAACAACCGCAACTAATTGTACACGAGTTTGCTCATTTGTTGTGCAATACTTTATTCACGTAAGTGGCGAAATAAAATTGCTTTATTAGCATAAAGACAATTCATATCGATTGACTCACAGCCTTTTTTCTTTCTTTTTCTTTTAAGAAATTTATAATGCAACGTACGACAGTGTCATTATTTCTGGAACGACGTTACGAATCGATTGAAATAAATAGAACCTTTGCTTGCTCTTTTCTTTGGAACGACTACATTTTTTATATTGTTTAAATTTATTATTAGAAAAATTTGAAAAAATTTCATTGACTGGAATTTTAATGTGTTAATCTGATAAAATTTACGATGTTATTTTTCAGTATTAATTTCAACGATTTAAAGTATAAAAATTCTAGAAAATTGATCAAATCAAGGCAACAGTTTCCTTTTTTTCTACGCCAGAGAGAAAATCGTCGAAGCTTGTGATAGAAAAACTTGAAATGCTTCGTAAAAGCACGGATATGAAGATTTTAACGCTTTCACGGTCCAACGTGGTCACAGAGGGTTGATTTCTCGATGGCTGCCTTTCCTCTTTCTCTCTCTCTCTCTCAGCGGATCAGATTTATTGGACACCCTTGGGTATTTGTCAGTCAGTGGCATATACGCAGTGTCCGCTTATAGCCAGTCGTCGTCATCGTCGTCGTTTCTATCTCGAGCTACGACAAAGTTAGGGGTTGAAAAAGAGGGTGAGAGAGAGAGACCAAAAAAGAGAGAAAGAGAGAGAGCGAGAGAAAGAGAGAAAGAGAGAGAGAAAGAGAGATAGAGAGAGAGAGAGAGAGAGAGAGAAAGAGAGATAGAGAGAGAGAGAGAGAGAGAGAGAGAGAGAGAGAGAGAGAGAGAGAG
>JACEOJ010000087.1:687315-743870 GCA_013761285.1 Campoletis sonorensis
AGATGATGGCGCGATCGTATCAATCATTTATGGAAAGTTCGATTATTTTTGAAAGAGTTATGAATAAAACGAGTTCTAATAATGTGTCGCGTAACGGATACGATGGAGGTTCGAATCAGACGAACGAATTTGAACCAACGACGTCCGTGCTGTCCGTTAACCGTTAAAGGTAAGTATGGAAGGAAAGTTACCCTTTCATTGGTTGACGTATTCTTATTTTTTATTTATTTATGTACTTATATTTTTGTTTTCAATTAATTTTATTTTTTGTTGGTTTTCTTTCTGTACTTTTACGATTCGTCGCCGATTATCGTGTTTTGTGTCCTTTTTTTGTTCGGACTCCAAGCATGTCAACGCGGACAATCACTACTTCCTGTTCCTGTTCAGAGAGTTGATCCAAAATATCCACCTCCATCCTCTCACTGCCCGGTGGTTGTTGGAAAGGACTTTAGACGAGGACATGCAGCGACGAAGATCGTTTCGGAAGAATACCCTGGCAGAAAATTACTTTTAAAATAACTACAATATTTCACAGAAGATGGGAATTTGTAATATTTAATAATTTCTGGTAGGAATTTCCCATTATTCGCAGAACTGCTTATTGTATTTGCAGAATTATTTACGAAGTTCTAAAATTAATCACTACGTTCTAAGATTTTGAAACATTAACTTTCAGTAGATTTGTACAACAAATTTATAAACAATTAAACTAATTGATCAGCTACAAAATTTTCACGCTCAGACTACGGCTACATTTTCGAAAATGAGACGTCGGCCTACAGAAGACTGGTCAACGACGCAAATGCGATGAATGAGTTTGAAGAGACAACAACTGATGAGACAAAAGTCCCCACTTCGAGTGTAAAAGCTCACGAGCTACTCGGGGTTCAGAAACGCTTACTAAAGGATCGAGAATTCAAGTTCCATCCGAAATTGGCGGAATGCTGGGAGGATATTGTGTTAAAAGGTTTGGAATCAAAAACTAAGAAATCTATGCAAGGAAAAAGGGAAATTATCAACGCAACTTATCAACTTTCTAAGAAACGGAAAGATCAAATTTATCAACACGTAGATGAGAAACGCAAAATTGTTCTAGAGCAGTCGGAGGCCGATAAGTTCCTATTCGGGGAAGATTTAGATCGAAGAATCAGATCAACTTCAACTGCGGAATAGGTGGGTCGTTCTATGAAGACACCCGGAGAGAGGAAACAGTCGTCAACACGTCATAATTCAAACTAGAAGGGCTCATCGGGTTTTCGTGATGGTCATCGTCCAACGAGTCACTTCAACAAGTCAGGAGCGAGGTTCGCACCAAACAACCGCCCCCATTCTAGATCTAAAACTTTTTCGCGGTGAAGGAAGAGGATTTGACTTTTCAGTAATCTTTTTCGGTGGAGTTTTCTAAAATTTGATATTTCGAAGCCAAAAAGAGCATCAAATAAAATACAACTGAAACACTTTCTCAAGTGGTATCCGTTCAGTCGAAGGGCAAGACCACTCTAGATCTCGACTCAAGACTTTCCAAGGAGGAACGGTTTCGAAATATATAGAGGCATTGCGAAACGAAATCGTAGTTTTTCCATTTGATTAACATTCAAATTTATTTTTCCCATAAAAAAAAAAAAAAAATGTTGAGAAACCAATGAACTTATAAAAAATATCCTTGCTCCGAAATACAATGAGTACGATGTTTTTGCTACTGTTACGCACTAAAAGCGAAAGCTTACAACAATATTATAAGCTTTTACGTCATCCAATGGATTTTTACACATAATTTTCCATTTTTTGCTCAAGTTCTTGCTTAATTTCGAAATACACTTAGTACGATGGTTTGATATGACTGACCTTTGCTCGAAGTCGAGTCGTCTGCCATTGTACGAGTTCCAGAGAACTACATCGCAGAATTTTCCTGTTTTTGCGAAAAATGTGCCGTTTCTTCGAATATGTATTTTTTCAGAATCTCTTTTGGCAGGTTGTCCAACTCCATGTCAAATTTGAAAGGCTCTTCTGCGACAGGCTAGCAATAAAAAAAACAGCGTAATCAGCGTGGAACAGTACCTTAGAAACAATTGAATGGTAACATATCCAACGAAACAAGAATGGTTTGTCCTTAGATTATATTATGAGATAAAATGTGGAGTCATTTAAGGTGATTCTTTAGTGTCGCGGTCGGCAACTAAGTAGATACACGTTGTTCTTGGACGCGCTTGATATTTTGAGAAAAAGAAGAGTTTCACGTTCCTGTCATTAAAAGAGGACAATGTGTAACTGTTCTTCTCGAACCGAATCATTTCCCTAGCTCAGATGTCATCTGGGTAATAACCAAAAATGTATTTTACACGTCTTATGGAAGTCCTGAGACGTCGGTACGACTTTTTCAAGACGTTTACGAGATTTAAAAAATCCAGTACAAAAAAGCGAACATTTAAAGTCCCTATACGTCTCGGAACCTACCGTGGATGTATTTTTGTCATCTGGGTATTTTGTACATTTTCTCTACTAAAATTATGGAATCAATTAAAATTCTGTTGGCGGCCTTTTATTGAACTATTAATGAACTAGGGAATGTCACGTCCAGAGAGGCGTGAAGGAAGGGTCCGAATGATTGCGACTGAGGAAAGGATGAATGAAAGGTTCTGAATGAAGAAGATTAGAATTTGTTATACACTTTTTAATAAAAGTAAAAAAGTTGGAACAGATACAATGATAATGGTTAGAGCGATCCTAGGACTCTCTCTACGTTCTCTGCGTAAAATAATGTTGGTAAAATGCGATGAGAATGGATAAAGAGAACCCCAAGACTCTTTATACATTCTGTAAATAAAAATAAAATATTAGTAATATATAATTTCTATACAAACTCGATACGATTTAACTTAAGCACCAAACCGGAAAGGTGTCTTGGTAAATCTTTGGTTCGTTGTAGATTACTTGATATTTCTTCCGATGTAAGAAAAGAGTTGAAAATATTCCAAGTCCAAATGTAGAATTTAATACTTCGGTACTTAATACTTTATAAGACGGCTAACCGAATGGCAACCCGAACTATTGCTAGCAATATAAACGCGAGTCTAGGTACCGAACGGACTGCAAAGCTCGGTGAAGAATCACGGACCCTTATAGGGCTACGTTCGGGAAATGGTAAGGATGTTGGTCTCGTAAACGGAAGCGTTTTCGAGCCTTTTTCTTCTTAGGATTCTGTGTAGGAAAATGAATGGGTTCATCTTTGGTATATTGGCGATAGTTTGAGTCTAGATTTATGACAAAGGCTCGTCGATAAGGGCCAGCACTTCCTAAGTTCGTTGGTGTTCGTGAATAGTTCGACAGAAGAGGAAGGAAGGACAGTGACTGAGATCGATGTTGAGGAGTTGGTTATTAGCTTAATTCTTTGGTTTTCTAAATAAAAATATTTAAGGTTCTTATTGCTAAGTGTGTCTAAAAGGAACAAAATCTTACGTCGGTTGTGACAAGGAAAAAACAAGCGCTGGGAATAACAAAAAAATAGCGGCTGCCCGGCATTTTGGCGGTGACACCGTTTTTTCGGGAGGGTCCACGGCTGGAAACAAATGTCATTCAAATTTTATCCTGAAACAAAAAACCGAAGGTCTTTCAATTAGATATGAGAATATCTAGAGAAGTACGTCGGGTTTTTTTTCGATGTTTTGATGTTTGATAAAGTAGCGGCTTTTTAACAAAATCGAGAAAATTTCAGGTAAAAATCTAGAGACAAATTTTTCATCACGTAGAAGCCCCGGAAAAAGGAGGGTCACGGAAGTCGGGAAAGAATTTTGGTTTTATCTTCCAGGTTAAAAATTGTGTGGGTTTTCATTCCGGCTGTGGACCTTCCCGAAAAAAGTGTCACTGACAAAATGCTGCGGAGCTGCTATTTTTATATCAACCCCAGCCAATTTTTTTCTCTAGTTCATGAACCGCTTAATAAGAGGCTGTAGACGGAATTTGTACTGATTCCATTATTACGCTGAAAATAAATAATTCCAAAGCATGATTTCTCTCACTCTAGAGTGGCCTAGCCCCTTAAGGGTCATGGAGCGATGGCATAGGCAGCGCTAAATTAGGCACTGCTGGCAGCTGAAAAAACTAAAATCCATTCCAACCAAATTCCGTCGCGAATATTGCGAAAAGAAATTGAAAAAATTACTAAAAACTAAAGCATAAATTCACGATTCCAGCTCTGGTCATTTTTCCAGCACCATATTTTGTTCAAGGACACAATAAATTCCTGAAAATGCGTGTATGGACGTTCAGTCATTCCCAATGTGAGTGAAACGGATTGTTAAATGTCAGTGTTCAGGTTACTAATTGGATTCCCAGTTTGACTACCAAATTAGCAGCAATGCTTCACTTTATATCTTACCTCATCGGCCGGGTCATAATACTGTTCTAGATAAGGATGTGCTAAGGCATCTTCCACGACAATCCTTTTGTTCGGGTTAAAAGTCAACATTTTATCCAGCAGATCAAGAGCCCGAGACTCTGCCTTTGGAAATAAACTTGTCCACGGCACCTTTGGCTTGTACGGCAATGATTGAAGATAACTGCGTGCCTGTCAATAATTATTTCAAGTCTAGTTTGAGAGAATATCAATTAC
This sequence comes from Campoletis sonorensis, assembly GCA_013761285.1. Lineage (NCBI taxonomy): Eukaryota > Metazoa > Arthropoda > Insecta > Hymenoptera > Ichneumonidae > Campoletis > Campoletis sonorensis. Next base: position 691,925 of record JACEOJ010000087.1, read on the forward strand.
GGCAATTGCTAATAAAATTGGACACATGCATGCACAACAAATTTCCTGATAATCGGAACAGAGACATCGAAAGCCCATACCTTCTCGTTTATTATGCATTCCAGGTCTTCGGATGATGGAGATCCTAGAACGCCCAAAATGTGATTCAGTTGATCTAGATAATGCTTGCCAGGGAATATCGCTCGCCGCGACAGCATTTCGGCGAGGATGCATCCAACTGACCAAATGTCTATGGACTTTGTGTAGCCCTGTAAATAAATAGTGAATTAGACATTTCAATCACTAATTATGAAATTCATGATAGTCTTGAGGCTCCCAACTTTAATTACTACGAATACAATGTCCAGAATCATATGTCGATAGCGCGATGAGACATAAAAATCTTCTGTGAGCACAAAAATCATACAGTCAATTCACTGTTAGTAACGCCAAAAAACCCTGAGTGCAAAATTGCAATTTGATTGCACGTGAGGAAAAATGTATAATGCAAAATTTACTCGTGAACGAAAACCAAGGAGTGATAAATTCCGTAGGTGACACGCATTCTTCAAAATTCAAAAACGAATCACTTGATTCACAATTGAATTAGTTCAAAAGAAATCTTCAGTTACCTTTGAATTGAGCATTATTTCTGGCGCCCTGTACCACCTCGTAGCCACGTATTCCGTGAGAAAACCGGCATGATTGTGGTCAGGATCGGCAACCCGCGCCAAACCGAAGTCACAAATTTTGAGGTCACACGTCGTATTCAATAAAAGATTGCTGGGCTTAAGGTCTCTGTGCAACACATTCGCTGAGTGTATATACTTCAGACCACGAAGTATTTGATACAGGAAGTAGCATATGTGGTCGTTACTGATAGCCTGTTGATAATAATTGTAAATATTATTCAAAAATTCTAGTGAATCAAGGATGATTTATTCACCAGAATTTTTTCCGATTTTTTATTCGATGTTTTATACTAAAACAGTTTTAGTCGAAACTCCGATAAGAAAAGTGCCTCAACTCGAGAATTAGAGGGTGGGGCATAATAAATTAAGAGACGACATTTAGTTATTTTTGTCATTAAAAATCATTCAAATTTTTCTACGCCGTGAACCTTCGCTGGTAACTTCTATTGAATGCCAAAGTTTTATCGATGATCGCAGGTAAACAATCATCGACGGCGGTTACACAAAAAAAAAAAGTTGGGAATTTTTGGGATCTAAACTTCCTGTTAAAAAAATCCCCACAGGGCATTCTTTTGCCTCTTGAATAGAACTTCGTAAAATATGGCCTAAGGGCTACTTGTTTTACATTAAATTTCATCCTACTTTAGTGCCTTCGCCCTCTATGAGGAGCTGCAGCGTCAAAACAGACTGAAAATTTCGACAAAATTTCCTATGCACCTACCTGGGTTTTTAACAACTTATAGAGATCGGTTTCCATCAAACACTGAACGATATACACATCTCTCATTTGATCGATCGAAGGTGCTCTCAATATGTCTCTTATATCGATAATCTAAGAGAAAAGAGAAGAATTTTTAAATAAAAGTATTAAACGTGACAAATTTAATCGAAAAATCATAGCTAAAGAAGACGAATGCTCACGTTCTCATGCTTGAATCTGGTTAATATCTTGATTTCACGCAGAGTCCTCTGGCTGTATGTTTGATGCTCGAAAGGTGATATTTTCTTTATAGCTACTTTTGTCTTAGTCACGTTGTCGTAAGCGGATCTGGTGAACATATGAAAAATAGACAATGTGTTTATATTAGTATATCATATATTCATAAATTACGACTTTATCATCAAGAGCCGCGGTAGAGGCTCGAGACGCCAAGTATTAAAAGAAAAAAGTCAGTACGAGCGCTGTCGCACTCTCGTGTTCTTCAAAACAGTAAAAAAAAATTCATTTCTGTGGTTCCATTTTTTTTACCCTAGAAACCTGCATCCCTGACACTTTGGCGATTTTTTCTTGCGATATTGGCACGTAAATAACTACTTTTGTCAATTCTATCTTTACAAACGTAGCCAATTTATGTTTTAGAGCTTTTCCCTACTATGAGGACGAACATCGGGCGTCGAAAACTTCATTTCGCCACGAGAAATTTTGCGGATGAAGACGAAAAGGAAGTACAGTAGTTCGAAAAAGAGTCTTGGGGCTTAAGAAAGAAAAACCGGAGGCTCACGTACCAAGTTTTAAACTTGTCCGCAAAACTGTAATCCGAAGAATCCCAAGTGAGGTCTCCATCCCCGAGATTATTGGAACAATACTTTCGAGAATCGTAATCTGAAGGCGATCAAAGCGTACAGGATATTACGGGATGTTAGAGTGCAAAAAGAAGAGTTCGTGGACACAGAAACGACAGGCGTTTGTTTGGGTAAAGCAACCAAAATAACCCCAAAAAATATGATCTTCTGGCGATGTAGGCATCGCGTACACTTTCAATTGCAATTATTTGTCAATCCAAGTGGTGGATTGGATAAACAATTTGCGAATCGGTTCATAGAGGTTATGTTTCCACGATCCTTCAATTTCAGGTGATTCTCAAGATTCAAACAAACCTACAAAACTATGCTTTAAGATTTTTATAATTTTTATGCATGACGTCTCGATTGTAATGGCACAAAGAGTGCCAAACAAATCATCTATAGTGGATGACTAGATAATAAAATTGTTTGTTAAGAAAAACTACGACACAACGATGTTGGTTGGCATTGAAATTTGTATCGTTGGAGCGCAGCGACAAATGTTATTTTTTTTTCAATAACTATTATTTTTCGTATTTTTCAACAGCATTTAAATCATTAAACCAAATTAAGTTTCCAAGTAGCACTAAAAATAGTTTGATTATTGACGTGTGAGTTGTGAATTCTGTTAAAAAAAAAAACCAAGTTTCTGTATATTTCAACTTCAGCCTCATCGATTCTGGTTAATACAAAAAACAGGCAATCCCAGATTGTTGAGAATCCTTACGTCAAACCTTAAGGGGATTGAGATAAAAAATAATGCGCCAGCGTCTGAAAAATTTTGACGCTTGGAAACAATTGCGTTTGCAGAGTTTCTCGTACTCCGCTGGCTCTTTGTTGTCGATGGGAAAAAATTTCCACACTTCAAACTAGTCAATGTTCATTCTTTTAACGCCGCCGTGGATTAAATCCTGAAAAAAGGACTTTCCTTTATGCCGCCATTGTTACCTTGACGTTTCTCCGATCTGACATTTTTCTAGACACTTTTGGAGAGAAGAGGAAGACTTGGGGAGTTAAAATCCATTTAATACTTTGGACTGAAGAAATGAGAAACAAAATTATAATTATGTCACCGCGGACAGTGAGCGTGAGACTAGAAAAGTTTAGAAAACTTGACGGATCAATTTCTGTGTTGCGCGTTGCAACTAAATACCCTTAAAATAGTTGCTAATGACAATATTCGTGAGTAAAATGCGAAAATATCGTGTAAATCTCCTATTTTTGGGACGTTGTTGCTTTTTTCATGGAATAAAATGACGAAAGATCGAAAAAAAAAAAAAAGTATGACAGGCGTGATAATAATTCATGACGAAATATCAAAAAAGGTTAGAAATGTTGAAAAACTATGAATGTCTAAAGATCAATGGAGTTGAGATCGCCAATTATGGGTTTTAATGTGAAAAATAAATGAAGGGTTGAACGTGATTTTGAAATGAGCGCCAATACTGAGCAGTTGAAAATAATTGGTTGTGATTGGTCGTGAAATATTGACATGAGATGTGATGTGAAGAGGGTCTGGTGGGCGATGTTCGGAAAATAAATAAATGAAAATATTTAGCGCAAAGCGCGGACAAGGTTTATGGAAAATGTGATTTTTTTTGTTTGAAAGAAATAAATAATAATAAGAAGGTATTTAGAGAACGTAGGAGCAGTCGATGGTGTTGATGAAGACGAAATAATCACGTAGATCAACAGTCTTAGAAATCTTCGGGCATAAAGATCCCAGAGAAGGATGGAAAAGCACAATAATATTGGTTGAAAAAAAATACTCACACAACCATTCCATATGCCCCCTCGCCCATATACGCTAAATTCGTGTAACGCGGACCGACCTCGAACACCTGTCCGCGCACCACTTCGGCTCTTGGAATAACGCTACCCGAACCTTCGCTCGCCATTATTCACAACTATTTAACAGATAAAATACTGCAACCCGCAACCCGACTTGACTAAGAGCTGTTTAAACACCAGCGAATTCACCCACCGGACCGCGATTCAACTCCGAATTATTAGCTACTACTGTTCGCTTATATTCTGATACGAAATACACAAGATACACACTGCATACGGCCGCCGCATGTACCAGCTTCAAAGCGTTGCCGTTGTCGTCGCGGTCGTCGTCATTGTCACCGTGTCAGCGTCACCTCCTCTCCGCCCTTCTTCGCGGCCGTCAAGTCAATCATACAGGTTCCTCCTCAAAAAATAGGGCAGCAGTTGGTCGTTATATTTCCACCCGATCAGCGCCTCTGTTTCTTTAATCAACAAGTTCTATTTTCAACCTGCCATTTATGAAATTTCAATGTTTCCCGCCATATTCGCTTTATGCGAAGTAGGAGCATGAAAATTTTTCAATTTCGCAAAATCATGATAAGAAAAAGAAAGCATCAAAAGATCGTGTACTTTTTTATCTGATAGTCCATGATTCCCTTGCTCCGGATATATGCAAAAGTTTTTCAAACAATCTATAAATCGAATTGGAAAAGTAGTGTTTACTTTATCAATGTCAATCAAATGGACAAGGCATTTACCGCTGGTTTTATATTGTTTACCATTATTTACCCAGCTCAAGCCACCATTTAATGAGCAGTAAGTGATTGATGTATATTTATACACAAATGCATCAAGAGCTTGATAGTTAAGGCGATGTAGCAGTTGCAGGAGTGGGGGGTCGATAACTGAAAAGTAGATACACGTTTTTCTCGGACACGTTTGACATTCGAAGAAAAAAAAGAGTTACACGTTGTTCTCTTTTAATTCCAGAATAACGTGTAACTCTTCTTTTCCTCGAAATATCAAACCTGTCCAAGAAAAACGTGTATCTACTTTGTTACCGACCGCGAGACTGACAGATCGTGATCTGTCAGTCGTTCGGTCGGTAAGAATTCTACTGCACAGTTTTCTCAAAGAGGCTTGATTCTTTAAGAAAAATAAGAGTTACACGTTGTTCAATTCTCGTCAGAAAACAATGTGTAACTTTTATTTTTCCCAAAATATCAAGGATGTCCGAGAACAACGTGTATTTACTTTGTTACCGACTGCGATCGAGACTGACAGATCACCTCAACTGATGTTTATTTATTTAAAAAATATTCATCACCGATCGTTCTAATTGCGTTACCACATGTAACCGAAAAAATCACCAAGAGATGCGAATAATAAAAAAGTTGAAAGCTCAAAGTTGGACGGAACCAGGTTGATGGTAACCTCATTCAATAAAATCGTTGACTTTCCGTTGGTTCAGATTTCCGTCACTTGTGGCGTCGTCACCACGACGACGCACGACGCGTTATCATCAGTGCCGTAACGCGGTACTACCGTGTACGATTCGAGGTTTGGTTGGATTCGTACTACGGTGTGTCGGAACGTTCGCAATAAAATAAAAAAATAAAATAGTGACTCCTCCTGATCGGGTAAAATATTTTGCATGTCGCCGGCGGGTATACAGTACAATATTTATGACTTTGCCTCGGCGTATAATTTCGAGATACATGGGTCGTCAGTACAATTAGATATCGCGGTAAACGCTAGGAAACGTTGAAGCGAGCAAGGTGTTAGCATTTTGTTCGACATAATAAGGCAGTGAAATTAAATCGACGATATCCGCACGACTTTCTTCTCCCCCAAGTGATTTCGTGAGTAAAAACGTTTAATAAAATAAACGAAAATTAAATAATCGAAAAGAAGCGGAAATGGAGGAGGAGGACGTTGATTCGAAGAGCTGCTTGGAAGAATGGCAAGAATTGAGTAAAGAATACAAGGCACTGGAGGTAAAACATAAAACAGCTAAAAATTGTTGACTCATCGCAGAATCAAACCGAATGACAGCACAAAATAAATCAAAAATTTTATCCCGCAGGCTGAGAATCGAGAATATTTATTAGCCTTGGAACGAATAGAAGAATTACAAGCTACGTGCTTGAAGGGAATAGCCCATCAAAGATATCGAATCGGCGCCATATCCGACAGCCTCAACCGGTTCGTCTAATTTTCCCGGGCCAGCTGACGTTTTGGCTTGTCGCTGTCGCTCTACGTACAAAAGTGTATAATAATCTTTTTATTTTCAGAATTCAAGCCACGCACGTTAAAGAATCTATAATGGAAGAAATAAGCAGGAGAAAACAACAACTTCACGAGATAGAACAAACTTTGCCCAAACCAAACGGCACTTACCTTTCAATTATACTGGGAAGCGTCAACGTATCCATTTTAAACAAAAGCGACAAGTATGGCATCCAATTATTTACAATAATGAAATACAACACTCGTTGTTATTAATCAATTAATTATTATTAATTCATTAACTATTATAATATTATTTAATTCATATTTTAATTATTTTATTTATTTAATGAATTTATTAATGATTCAATAATTATAGATTTATTTAATTCATATTATAATATATTATATTCATAATTAATTATTATTATTAATTATAATTCATTGTAATTATATATCAATTATAATTAATTTAATAATTATAATTAATTATAATTATATGATAATTATAATTGATATAATTATTTATTATTATTATTATTATATAATATAATAATATTTATATTTTTAATTATAATTATAATTATAATATAATTAATTGATATTTATTAATAATTAATATTATAAATTATGAATTAATTAACGTTTTTTTATTTTCTCTCTCGTTTTCTGTTCCAAGGTTCAAGTACAAGGATGAGTATGAAAAATTCAAGTTGGTTCTGTCCGTCATTGGTTTTTGTCTGTCAGTTGTGAACCTCTTCACGGACGTGAGGTGAGCGAAAAATATTTGAAGGAAAGTATAGAACAATATGATAACATGCGACGAATATTGTTTCAGAACTCTCGAGCTGAGTTTCATGTTCCTTCTCGTGTGGTATTATTGTACGTTGACGATAAGAGAGAGTATACTGAAGGTTAACGGATCGCGGATAAAGGGCTGGTGGAGATTTCATCATTTTCTATCAACAGCGGTGTCGGGTGTTTTACTAGTTTGGCCAAATACCAGCCCCTGGTACGCGTTCAGGGGGCAGTTTATGTTGTTCAACGTATATATAAGTGAGTGGCGCCGAAAAGAAGAAAAAAACGTCGTTGAATGAAAAAAAAAGTCGTTTTGGTGGACGAAAATATGGTGGATTGAACTATTTTTTTGTTGAATCCAATGAAACTCCGCGATTCAATAAAAAAATAGTTCAATTGACCATTTTTTCGAACTACAAAATGGATTTTCCTCTTCTAAAGAAATGTTTTTTTTTTTTCTCAGTACACCGACGCTTCTAAAATACACTTTTCAATCTTTTTAAAGGTTTCGTACAGTACCTACAATTCAGATATCAACGCGGCGTACTTTACCGCTTGAAAGCTCTTGGAGAACGGCACAACATGGACATCACCATCGAGGGCTTTCACTCTTGGATGTGGCGCGGTCTCTCCTTCCTCCTGCCCTTTCTCTTCTTCGGATATTTCTTCCAGTTGTACAATGCCTACGTGCTCGCCAGTCTCGTTTATCATCCGGAAGCCACGTGGCACGTTCCCGTTCTCAGTATCATGTTCCTCGTACTTTTCCTTGGAAATATCATCACAACCGTGATGGTCGTGCCTCAAAAGCTCAAGCAAAAAACGGCCACCAATCAGCAGCAGGAGCAGCAGCAACAATTCAACCTCGACCAAAAAAACGACTAGATTCATTCGCACGCCACTTTACTTTATTATTCTTATTTTTCGACTATACATCGCGGCGGCGGGCCCGTTCGGAATAAATATTGTACGTTTATATCCGTCATCTGTATATATTTACATGATTAAACTATCGCGTGTACGCGCTATTCGCTACGATTATACACCCGCGCGAGCCGCTCATCCTCTGCCCAACTCGACAAACATTTTGGATCAGCCTCAAAGCCTCACCTCGGATTTTCGAACTGAAAATTCTTCAATGTCGTTTGACTAATCACGAAACGGCTCTGTCGGCGGACGCAGGACGATGGCAAAGATAAACTGAAAGAGGCTTTTTTTTAATTGGTTAAACCGTGTCAAAAATATTCAATTTCGAAAATTGCAGCTATCTCTCTCGCACTCACAGTGGCGACAGCGACTGATCGCTCGCCTCAAATATAAACTATACCAAATATATAAATATATATATTTGTATTATATATTATTTTGGAAAACACATTTAAACATTTTAATTTCTCGAGGACTTCAACATTCTATAAAATTATCGTTGGGGCAAACTGCTTTTGATGGATTTTCAAATTCGCGCCGCTTCCCGCCAAAATTTGACGTGACAATATGCGCATGCGCGCTATTTGGTAAATTATTTGTCACCTGATCAATTTCAACCAATAGATGGTTGGTATTTCATCATTTCGTGGCATATGAACCTTTGAATAGTTTTTTTTTTATTCCTCATTTTAATAACTTTAAAATCGCTGCTGATACTTGTGCAGTTTATTATTCGCAAATTCGAGCCTCGTTCTTCCGATTCTTTGCGGTGGTCTGTCAGTTTCGCGGTCGGTAACAATGACATTTTAAGGAAAAGAAGAGTTACACGTTATTCTGTCATTAAAAGAGAACAACGTGTAACTCTTTTTCTTCGAATGTCAGGCGTGTTGGAGAACAAAGTTTATTTAGTTTTCAGTTATCGACCCCCCACTCTTGCAGCTGATAAATCGCGAAGATTTTCTAGCTGTACGACATTTCTTCTGAAGTTAAACAAGAAAAGAGAGAAGTTTTGATTTTCCATGTAGTCAAATAATGACGATAACGTTGTAATCGTTTCTGTATGGTAAAGAATTGTGTAATGCTGCCTCATGCGGCGACAGCATGTACCGCGACAAGGGATTCGCCAAATTTGTATATAACGAACATAACCTCACACGTCGGAAGATTCTCTGAGAAAAAATGACCTGCTGAGACGTCCTAGAATCGTCTGCACTACTGAACGTTTTAAAAACCATCGAAACAACGAAACCCTGCGGGGCGGGCGGGGGGAAAAGGCCGAATAAAAAAAAATAATAATCACAATTCGCCTGGTTACATTTCTAGTGGCATATCGAGTGAAATATCTGCTGCAGCAGCGTAAGCAGCGCTGATCGAGTACGACAGCTGAAAAACAAATCGGGCAAGCAAAGTTTTAGTCCACTGCTGTGCAATGGCTAATACCGGAGTGTTACCGTTCGTCCGAGGTGTCGATTTTAGTTGCAATGATTTTGGCGTACGTTTTAATACCCATTTTATTTTTAAATAATCATTATTGACTCATCGATAATGGATCGATGAAAATTCAATAAAAAAATGCATCATTACGATGACGAATTCGCTCCTGGGCATTATCCTGTTATTCCGCCTTGTAGGATTCCAAATTCCCGATCTCCGTTCGTCTCATGACCGGCATACAATGGCTCAAATTGGACAGGACCAAGCTCGACGAAATCCCCGAGGAATTGGGCAAGTTACTCAAATTGGTGAGAATCCTTCGCTCCTACTTCGAAACCAATAATTTCCAATAAAAATCAAATATTTCTTCTTCCCCAGGAACACTTGTCCCTGGTTAAAAACAATTTGGAACGACTCTACGGAGAACTCACCCAACTCGGCTGTCTCAGGACCCTCAACATTAGACACAATAACGTCAAATCAAGCGGCATACCCGCCGAATTGTTTCATCTCGAAGAACTCACTACTTTGGACCTGAGCCACAATAATCTCAAAGAAGTGCCCGACGGCCTGGAAAAGGCTCGTTCTCTGCTCAATCTCAATCTTAGTTACAATCAGTGAGTAAATCTTGACGCAGATTCTTTTCCTTTTACTCTTTCTCGATTTTTTTAAAATTTATTTCGTGCTTATTCATTTATCTATTTATTTATCGTCTTTATTTTCTTGTTTATCGGTTTTTCAATGTTTTTTGCTTACTTCTTGATCTTGCCGTTCGCTGCGGCTCTCACTATTGTTTTTTAATGTTTTTAAAACACCATTTACGGACTTTTAACTTGTCGCAAAACTTTGCCTTTGCCCTACGACTTGCCGGAGCATAATAAACGATCGATCGGTCGATTAATTTCTTTCCTTGGCCTTCAAACGATAATTTTTTTTTTTCAGCATAGAAATAATTCCAAATCCTCTGTTCATTCATCTCACGGATTTGCTTTTCCTGGACCTGAGTTACAATTGCCTGGAAACATTGCCTCCGCAGACTCGGAGGCTCGCCAATTTACAGACTTTGAATCTAAATCACAACCCGCTCGGATATTTTCAGCTCAGGTAAAAACCCAACGAAGAATTTACCAAGAAACGATTTTTTTCATCCCATCGAACGTTATAATTTTTTTTTCATCTCTACCCACGCAGACAGTTACCCTCGCTGATGAATCTGACGGAACTTCAAATGAGAAACACTCAGCGCACCCTCCACAACATTCCCTCCAGGCTCGAGAGCCTGACCAATCTTCAAGAATTGGATTTTTCACAAAACGCTCTCCCCCGCGTACCCGACGCTCTCTACTCGCTCTCCAATTTGAAACGTCTCAATCTCAGCGACAATCACATTTCTGAACTCTCTACTGCCATAGGTCTGTATTATTACGTCCTGCAACCCGCTTCGTTCCCACGATCCGGTCGGGCTCAGTAGGTAAAACGCCTGTCGATCAACACTTTCGTTTTAATTTTATCTTTTTTCCTCTTTCAACCCTTTTACAGTCAGGTTCCAATGTAATTTTTGTGGCATTTTTGTGTTGAAAAACAAAAATTCCATAGATTTTGAAATTTGATTGAGAAAATTGGAATTTTTTGTTGTTTTTTTCTTCAAAAATCAAAAAAAAGTAATTTTTGTGGCATTTTTGTGTTGAAAAACAAAAATTTCATAGATTTTGAAATTTGATTGAGAAAATTGGAATTTTTTGTTGTTTTTTTCTTCAAAAATTTTCTTCAAAAATAAAAAAAAAGTAATTTTTGTGGCATTTTTGTGTTGAAAAACAAAAATTCCATAGATTTTGAAATTTGATTGAGAAAATTGGAATTTTTTGTTTTTTTTTCTTCAAAAAGTTATTAAGATCTTAACGCATTTCGGTGGATGACTCTAGATCCGATATTTTTCATCGGTCGTAGCTGGATGGAAAAAAAAAAAGAGAAAAATTAAAAATATTAATAATGTAGGGTATGAAAAAAATTGATTTTTCATTGTTTTCCCAAATTTTGATCTCTTTTCAAGAAAAACGTGTCGATTTTCATTCTAACATCGTTTTATTTTTTGTATAGAAATGTGGCAAAAATTAGAAACGCTGAACCTCTGTCGAAACAAATTGACCGCGTTGCCCAACTCGATATGCAAGATTTCGACCCTGCGGCGTCTCTACGTCAACGACAACATGTTGGACTTTGAAGGTATTCCCTCGGGCATAGGAAAGCTTTCGTCCCTGCAAGTTTTTTCCGCAGCGAATAATCATCTGGAAATGATTCCCGAAGGATTGTGCAGGTACCGGCGCTTCGTAGGCATTTGGACAATTTTTTGTCGATACGAATACGATTTTCTCGATATTAATCAACATTATGCATAATTTCTTCCTCATAGATGCGGATCCTTGAAGCAATTGATACTGACCTGTAACCGACTCATTACGTTGCCGGAGGCAATACATCTGCTTACCGATTTGGAACGACTCGATCTTCGAGATAATCCGAATTTAGTTATGCCTCCAAAGCCAACGGAGATTCAACGAGGATCCGGCGTGGAGTTTTATAACATAGATTTTTCTCTTCAGCATCAACTACGACTGGCCGGTGCCAAAGTACCGGCGCTCGTTCAAGCTGCTAGTGAGTCTAGGGATTATTATTGTTTTCGAAGAAAATTTTAAGGTCGTTTCTCATGCGTTCGATAAATTCCAAGTTTAATTGTTGAAAATTCGTAGGAATCTTATTAACAATCATACTCAACTGTGGGTCAAATTTGAGCAAACTTTGAGAACAAAATTTGAAAAGAAAGAGAGCACCGTCGCTTTGTGACAAAATTAATATTCATCGGTTGGCTAAGTTTTGCAGATCTATGAAAGGGGGAGAAACAAAAAGACTCAATTTTTCGTAACAGAGTTTTTTTTATTGTTTTGTGTCTTGGGATTAAGGAGTTCGATAAATTGTAAGTTTAATTGTTTAAAATTCGTACGAATCTTTTTAACAGTCATACTCAACTGTGGGTCAAATTTGAGCAAGTTTGACGGTTCAGAAATCGAGTTAGTTGTAAAATATCGTCGTTTTTTCGTCACTTCCCATCAGACCTCGTGTTAAAGTTGCGACTTTAAACACTGAATATCTCGAATACCAGCCGGGGAAAGCTTTTCAATTTTTTTTACACATTATAATACGACGCTTAAGAAGATTCGCGCAAAATTTCGACCTTGTAAATATTTTTATGATTACGGCGATCAAACCTCGTTAATCAGGGCAAAGTCTTGGATCTCGCTAACTATTTTTCCCTTCCGTTAGACAGCAGTAAAGATCCGATAGCGCGCAAAATGAGACTACGGAGAAGACGAGATCAGGAGGAAGCCGATCAAGATCAGGCTAAAATTTTAAAAGTAAGTCTCCCTCCCCCCGCTCCTCGGGAAGCAAAAATGTTGAAAACTAGAGCAAAACTCACCGAGGGCCATTTTATTTTATAATTGCAGGGAATGAAGGACATCGCGACCGAAAAGAATAATAAGGAGAAGAGTCTCGAAGATACCAGAGCCGCTGAATCCCTCAAGTGAGTCGATTATTAATTAAAACGATCGTCTTTTCGACCAGTCGCCAAACGTATAACCCGCAGTTTTTAATTCCTTGTGTCATTAGGCCAAAGAGATGGGACGAGACACTGGAAAAGCCGCCCCTCGACTATTCCGAAATTTTCGATCAAGACGCCGGTCGCGTGCCCGGTCTCTCAATCTGGGAAATTGAAAATTTTCTTCCCAATCAAATAGAAGAGGTAGCCCATGGGAAATTTTACGAGGGTGATTGTTACATCGTTTTAAAAACCGGAGTTGACGAGAGTGGATCTCTCCTTTGGGCCATTTACTTTTGGATCGGAGAAAAAGCTACGGTAAAATAATGCATACTATAATTATAAAAATAATTATTATTTTATTATTTGTATAATTATAATCTCTGTATATATAAAATTCAACTGCAAAATGTCTTTGGCGGCTTTTCACGCGAAAACTACTGAACCGATTTTGATAAATCTTTCACAGAAATGAAGCCCATGAATGAGAATAGGTTTTCGGCCGTATTACATTCCGATAAATTATTTATTCAGGGAAGGCCAAGCGAAAAATTCAATTTCTCATCATTTTTTTTACTTCAAAATTTCTCATGTTATTAAAAAAAGGCTATAAATGAAAAACACTAATTACAAATTCGAAGATAATTCCACAATGAAGAGAATGAGCGGTGGCTGGGGTGCCAGCTTCGAATGGAAAAAAAGTTACAGTAATTTTCGTGAATTTCTTCAAGTTTTGTAGATTTCAATTTTTTTGTCACCGCTTATCTCTATGTTTATAAAACCCAACTGCAAAATTCCAACAGGAAACCAACTCACGTTCATTTTCATTGTAATTATAGCTGGATAAGCGGGCTTGCGCAGCGATTCACGCGGTTAATTTGCGCAATTTCTTAGGCGCTCAGTGTCGAACGATTCGCGAGGAACAAGGAGACGAGTCGGACGAGTTTATAATGCTCTTCGATTCTGACATAACGTACATCGAAGGTGGCAGAACATCGTCCGGTTTTTACACCGTCGAGGACACGGTAAGTATTTTGAGGCTCGATAAAATTGTGTCCTGTCGTCGAGACAATAAATAACGTTGGAATTCCACGTTTAAGCCAGCGGTAACGAGACTCTATCGGGTGCACGCGGCCGGAGCTTCGATTCACCTGGAACCTGTGCCGGTAGAGGTCGCCAGTCTCGATCCCGGTTACGTATTTGTTCTCGATAGCGGAAGCAGGATATTCATGTGGTACGGGACCCGAGCTAAAAACACTCTCAAATCGAAATCCCGATTGATGGCCGAGAAGATCAACAAAAATGAGAGGAAGAACAAATCAGAAATAGTTACGGAAACCATGGGGACGGAATCGGCCGATTTCTGGTCCTGTTTCGGCTGCGAAACTGCTCCTTCCGCTCCTATAATCGTGAGTCAACTACTTTCGCTACCGCGATACCAACAATCGCTGCCCTTACGTCACGTTGCTTTTTATTATCCGCAAACAGGATCACGTCGATCCAAACTTCACGCCGATTGTTCCTCGACTCTATCAAGTTCGACTAGGAATGGGATACCTTGAATTACCCCAGGTCGAAGTACCTCATGGAAAACTTACCAATAATCTTCTCAACAATCGCAACGTCTACATACTCGATTGTTATCTCGACGTTTATGTCTGGTACGAAAGTTACATTTATCAATCTCGTTAGATTTCTTCTTTTCTTTTTTTAACTCTCAACGATTACTCGCGAAAGGTTCGGCAAGAAATCAACGCGATTGGTGAGAGCCGCTGCGGTTAAACTTTCTCAAGAATTGTTCAACATGATCGAAAGACCCAAATACGCGATGGTTACGAGGCTGCAAGAAGGAACCGAGTCTCAGGTATTTACGTCTCTGTCCCTCATTGGAACGTCGCCTGGACTATTTTTTGAACTATTTTTCATTTTTTTTTTTTTCATTTAAAAATTGTTATTTAGATATTCAAGTCAAAGTTCACGGGATGGGACGAAGTAATTGCTGTCGATTTCACAAGAACTGCCGAATCGGTTGCAAAAACGGGGGCTGATTTGACCAAATGGGCCAAGCAACAAGATACCAAGGTGAAGAAGAGTCATGACTAAAAATTTAGATGAATTTGTCATAACCAACCGCTTGATAATTAAATGATCGATATTTAAATATGCAAATATTGGCAGGCCGACTTAGCCGCTCTGTTCATGCCACGACGACCTCAAATGTCGACGACGGAGGCCCAACAGCTGATGACCGAATGGAGCGAAGATCTTGAAGCGATGGAAGCTTTCGTTTTGGAAAAACGTAAATTTGTTCGTTTACCGGAGGACGAACTCGGACATTTTTATAGCGGCAATTGTTACGTCTTTCTTTGCAGATATTGGATGGTGAGTTTCTGACCAGAGGCCAGTGTCGGAGAAATTTTTCGTGATTGCCTGCAAACGTAGCGATGAATAGAATACAAATTAATAAATAAATAACCTTCAGCCTTTAGACGTTGCTGATAATGACGAAGTCGGTGGTAACCCCGCTAACGCCGCCACCGCCGGCGAGGAACAGTACGAAGACGACTTTCAATGCATCATGTACTTTTGGCAAGGTCGCGACGCCGGAAACATGGGCTGGCTGACATTTACGTTCGGGTAATTAAGGAGGATCGATAGTGTCTCATGCGTTCGATAAATTCCAAGTTTAATTGTTCAAAATTCGTACGAATCTTCTTAACAATCGTACTCAACTGTGGCTCAAATTTGAGCAAGTTTGACGGTTCAGAAATCGAGTTAGTTGTAAAAAGTCGTCTTTTTTCGTCACTTCCCATAAGACCTCGGGTTAAAGTTGCGATTTTAAAGACTGAATATCTCGATTACCAGACGGTGAAACCTTCTCAAATGTTTTTACGCATTATAATACGACGCTCAAGAAGATTGACGCAAAATTTCAAGAAATTATCTTGGAATAATTGTATTTGATGATTTTTACGTTACTTTTTATGTATTATTACGATTATGGCGATAAAAACAAAAATTCTTGCTCTCCCGCAACTTGTGAGGCAAAATGGATCATTTTTAAGTTCTCACAATGCCGTTTGGCGATTTATGTGCAGGATGCAGAAGAAATTCAAGTCGATATTCGGTGAAAAACTAGAAGTCGTAAGAACCCATCAGCAACAAGAGAATTTGAAATTTATGGCGCATTTCAAGAGAAAATTTATAATACATCAGGGCAAAAGAAAACAGCCTAAAATAGCTGGTACGAATAAAGTTGAATTTTTCCATCTGAGACGAAACGGAAGCGCATTGTGTACCAGACTCGTGCAGATACAACCGGACGCGAGTCTGCTCAATTCGGCATTTTGGTGAGTTAAGAATTTCTCTCTTTTTTTTCGTCACTCGCAATCAAATTGCACATATTTTCGTTGTTCCACGTCGTAATCGTCGTTCTCATCGCTTCTTGCAGTTACATTCTCAATGTGCCGTTCAACAACGACGACGAAACGGGAATAGTTTACGTTTGGATTGGCTCCAAAGCAGACAGCGAAGACGCTAGACTCGTCCAGGAAATCGCCGAAGAAATGTTTAACAACGTAAGTTTCAACGATCACCGGTCATCGCGATTTTCAACAAAAAATACGAACGCGTCTCGTTATTTGTATCGTTTTTTCCAGCCCTGGATGAGCCTCCAAGTGTTGAACGAGGGAGAAGAGCCCGACAATTTCTTTTGGGTCGGATTGGGAGGAAAAAAAGCTTACGAGACCGATGCCGATTTCATGAATTATACTCGACTGTTTCGATGTTCCAACGAGAAAGGCTACTTCGTTATCAGCGAAAAGTGCACAGACTTTTGTCAGGTAAGAGACTTCTTTTTCTATTTCTTTTTTTTTACGCCAAATCCCTTTCCCTTTCCCGTTCTAAAAAGTTGGTGTTTAACGCCTGAAGTCGGTGAGCAATTGGGGGCATTGTTGTCGTTTTATTCGTGGCCTGATTGGTCGCTAGACTTTTATACCCAGGGCTTTCAAATTTGAAAGTTCTGCTGTCAGTTTGACAGATGTGAACTGTCACTTTGACAGTTGAAAAACGTTTTGAAGTGAGTTGTCGAAGAGTTACTGTTCAAATTTGGGCGCAGCAGCGCAAGTATTTAAATAAACTTGGAGGACATATTCCAGATAAATCAAAGAACTTATTACTGTAGAAATTTAAATAAAATGGTTACATTTCGTCACCTACACCGAAAAACCTTGAAAAAAAACAAAAAAAACAACGTAAATAATGAAAAATGTTTTAATATCCATGCAGGATGATTTAGCGGACGACGATATAATGATATTGGACAACGGCGAGCAAGTGTTTCTGTGGTTGGGAGCGCGTTGTTCGGAGGTGGAGATAAAGCTCGCTTACAAATCTGCGCAGGTGTATATTCAGCACTTGCGAGTAAAACAGCCAGAGAAACCTCGCAAATTGTTTCTCACGGCGAAAGGAAAGGAGTCGCGTCGTTTTACAAAATGTTTCCACGGCTGGGGCGTCCACAAAAAGCCACCGGAGTGAGAACGTCCTTTCTCCCCTTATTTTTTATCTTAAATTATTTTTTACCCTTCGCTAACATCAATTTCTTTTGTCGACGTGGCTTTTTAAACGCAAACTCCACCCTTCGCTGCGGCCGTTCTCCCAAAAAGTTGCAAAAATCCTTTATCCCGCTCCCCCGTTGTCTTATTATTATTATTATTTATAAAATAAAACATGGCAATACGCACAAATGACTGCTGCGGTTATTAAAATCGATGAAAATAAAACATTATATTTGTACATAACATTAAGTCTGAATAATCAAGCAATAACAAATAAATACTTATCAATATTTATATAAATGTTTATAAGTCAACAATGTGTTTGTGTGCGCGATCGTTTTTGAGAGAGACGAAAACAAAGAAAAAAATTATGATAAGAGCCAACAAAACGGGCTTTGAAGCGAGTCACATAAAAAAGCATAAAACGACGACGAAAAAAAACAAAAAAGAGGGTGTTTATCGTGATTTTGAGGTGGAGGAAAATTGGGCGGAACTAGTTGGATCGTTGCCGCGGTTGAATAAATACACTAGGTCGACGGGGGGCGGTCAACGAAACAGCTGGTGAGCTGGCTGTCGTTCAACTACAGCGTAATCTTCGAGGACTAATCGTCGTCGTCGTCGTCGTCGGACGGCACGAAAAGATCGTTCTCCTCGAGGAAATTGGCGACGTTCTTGCTGATGGCGGCGCCGATGAATAGTCCGATGACGACCCCGAACACAACGCCGAAGAAGCCGAACGGCGTAGTTTTTGGCTCGGGGAGTATCGCGCCCGACCTTGTACTCGCGGTCGTCGCCGCGCCGCGCAAACATACCAGATTTCCATCATGTCCACCGGATTCGTTGAAACCTTTTTTTAGTCGAATCGCCGAGGCGACGAAGCTCGGAGAATCGTTTGTTGCGGCTCCGACTCCTGCTCTTTTCGCGAGTAAAAATATTCGGCGGCCCAGAGCCATTTTTCGTGCGAGTGCGAGCGCCGATGCGTTCCTTGCGCGAGCCGCACTTTAGTTCCTTTTTTTATTTATCTTTTCGTCCTGCTCGATACGTCACTAAATTACACCAGCAACGAATCACTCTCGAATTGCCCGAAATTGACTGTTTTAACGACCGTCGAACTGCACAAATTAAGAATAAAATGCAGCCGCGATTCTCAGGTAGACAGACTCGCCGGACCAGCACCGCCAGGAGTGCGATTACGTGCACGATCGAATTCGATATCGACAAGCGAAAACACGAAGTTACCGGCAACGCCTCCTATCTTCGCCCGAGTTGTTTATCTATGGTCTAGGGTAATCTGAGAAACGAGTGAGGAAGATTCACTGCGCAAGGCGAACTCCATCGTGTATTTTTTCCAGTATTTGCGGGAAATCAAATGTGTGTTTGTGTTGCATATTGAAGTGTGTGATTTGCTGTTAATTAATATCAAGGTACAATTATTCTTATGCATATAACGTCTTTGTTTCCGATTTTTGTTGTTGTTCATTGAAAGCTCGTCGATCATAACCTCACCGATACAACTTATTTTCATTAAAATAAATATTTATTAGAAGTTCTTTACATTAGAGTTTCAATTATCAACTACAGCTAATTTGAGCTGTGTTGACAAATCACAGACTAAGGGTGATTCAATCTTTTGTCATATATAAAAATAAATAACAAACTACTCTAATAATTGTACGGCAGGTATAGTCATTTGATAATGCTGCAACTTGGAGTAATGTAGATCTCTTGGCATGTAGTGATCGTTCGGTTGTTCCACAGCATCGAGCATCATGCGTGTTACACAAGACCATTGGTCGGCGTTAGTGGAATACGCCGAACTCCATCCGGAGATCATAACGAACCAGCACATTGGAAGCCGAGGCCGTGAGAGCTTAGACGACAAGTGGGAGGACCTGAGCACAATCCTGAATGCCCTCGGGGATGGCTCAAAAACAGTTTTGGAATGGAAAAAAGTATGTTTTTAACGATTTTTAATTTGAAAACTTGCATATAGTCTCTGTTTAACTAATTCCACATTTTGTTGAATATGTTTCAATCATCCAGTCATTGACCGATTGGAAATCCAATACAAAAAAAAAATATTCCACTATTCGTAACAGCCAGACTGGTACTGGCGGGGGACCATTGAGTGAGTTATCGTTAACTGATGTGGAAATGCGACTGCTCCAAATAATGGGTCAAACTGCTATCGACGGCGATTGTGGTATTGAAGAGTACGGACTTACAAAAAAGGTAAGCATGCTTAGCATTAGCGATTTGATTACATGTGATTGGAGTATGCAAAATACTGGAAATTTATGAATTTTTAAGTGGAGCTTTTATACAAAATTATTTTTCATGTCTCCAGGTTGTCCCATGTAAAAAACTGAAAGTCGATACCCAAAAGGATCGAAGTATCGACAAATTCGGAACGGAATATGACAAAAATAAAGAAAACTCTTCGATGATGGCTGAAAAGATGGAATATTCTCCTTTTGTTGAAGACACATCCAAGAGAAACCGCAAAACAAAAGTAGAGATTTCCGCTACAATCGAACGGATGAACGACGATACGTTGAGGGTTCTACATCGCATGGACATGAATCTCGCGAGTATTGCCGGCGATTTCAAAAGACTTGTGTCTATTTTCATCGATGACAGCAACGGCGCAACGAACAATGAATGACTAACTTTGACATTGAGTGTCATATACAGTTCAAGCTAGTTTTTGTATTTTAACCGACTGATTACCTCAGCCTTTTACTTTAGCGGTAATGTGATTTTTCTTCTATCACCGAATGCAATGAAAATGTGATATTTAGTAGTTTACGAAGCAACGAAAATCTTCCATTACACTAGCTATATGAAAATAACGGTATGATAGGTCTAGAGATTATTCATGGCGATATCGAGTTATTTTGCCCCTTCGATTTTATATTTCCTCTTTAATAATTGATCGAAATGTGTTTTCTTTACAATTTATGTTTAACGAATGTGATACACTCTTAAGATAAGAAAAAAAACATCGTTCAAAAAAGTACAAAATAAAATTAGTCATGAGAATGAATTTATGAGCATGAATTATATTAAAAATATGAAGCGCACAGAAGGAGAAAAACTAGTAAAGTTGGCTTCCAGCACAGGCTTACCAAAGAAGACGCCATGAAGTGGTTCCAACGGAAATACGATAGTATCATCCTCGCCGGCAAAAAGTAATTTACTTCTGTATTTTACTATTGACATTACAGAATAAACAACAAAACAACTACAGAATGAGAATAAAATGTTATTGAATACTTTGAAAATTTCGACGATGAGTCTTACTTTATTTCACAAGGTTTACAATCGTGCTACATTGCCGTTAGACGTCGTTAACAGCAACGGTAACCACATACAGCGAAAAAGAGCAGCGATAAATATTAAAAAAAAAAAAAATCCACAAGCACTAATATAATGCGTGCAAACCGAAATTAGAACTGAAGTTCAATTCTTCCGCCGCGTCGTCTTCCTTTATCTTTCTCGCCAGGTCGTCTTTGTCCTCTTTGTCCTCGTCAGTCTCAAGAGTGTCTTGATAAAACTGCACAACAGCAAAAAATTAGCAATAATTCTTCGTAACGTTTTTTTCTGCATTATTTCCAAAGAAAAGATTTGAAAATTGCAACTTACTTTGAAATTAGGCTTCACAGCGATCGGTGATCTGTCTTCGGCTGTCTGTGAACGGATTGTGGCTCGGAGAATCGTGGCCGTCAGAACTCGCAAGTTTCAATTTTTTCGACTCGCTTCCGCTGTCTTTCGATAGCGAAGCTCTTCGCTTGTTCCGCTTCCTCGGTTCCTTGCTCTTCGTCGACGCCGTCATTAACGCGTCCATGAACATGTCGCTCTCTTGCAAAACCATCGCTGTAAACAAAAATAGGACAATCATGAGTAAATTCACGATAATTAAAGTCTGGAACATTGTCGAATCGTAAATTCGTGGAACAAAGTCTTTCAATTGATCGAGCAAGAATTATGAAAAATTATCAAATTCGGTGTAAAAATCAAGTCATTTAGAAATAATTAATTAATCATCGGATCATAACGTCGTTCGTTGCCTTTCTGGATCAAAATATCGGCCGCAGGATCAATCTGCAAATAAAAAACAACATGCAGGCTTCGTTTTATTGTCAATTAATAATTATTCCATTTTTTCAACTGTGACTGCAAATCCTACGAACGAAAGTCGAATTTTTCTCAACGTCCTGAACGATCGAGCAAAGCGAAAAGCTTGCGAAAACGAAAATGCAAAGTTAGAGTTCAAAGAACCCAGAAATTCGTAACGTCTCAAAATAGTTTATAAAATTTACGGAATTCGTCAATTTCCCAACGTTTCGACGAAAGTTACAAGTACCAATTCGAAAAAATGACAATTTCATTTTTCGTGCTCTATTTTCTTCATGGATTTATTCGTGTGTTATTCAAGGTGGAGACAATTCTTTCTTATAAATCCATAAAAAATGGTTACAATACTGGGATTATGTAAAAAAATTAAGTATAACTCTTCTTCTCGCCAGGGGCCCTGGTCGTTCAACGTTTCTGTTACGTATATCCACGGGATCGTCGAGCACCTCCTCCTCGAGCACTTCTTCGTTGTGGTCCTCTTCGTGGTGGCGAGCATTAATACCGAACTCTAGGCGCCCGTCAGTGCAAATATTGTGCAAGACGGCGCAAGCAATAATAATTCGCGCTACAGCTTGAGGAGTATAATGCAAGACTCGTTCCCCCGTAATGCAGCGAAAACGACCCTTCAATACTCCATTACATCTTTCGATGCAAGCTCGAGCTCGAACAAGAGCTGCTGTATATCGGCCCTCTGGTGTATCCGCAAGCGCGTGCGTGATGGGGGTCATCAGCCAAGGTTGCTGAGCATACCCTGAGTCTCCAATGAGCCACGTGTCATGATCTCCTATTTATGAAATAAAATTGACAGATAAATGAAATTGTATGAGTATGATTGTATATTCATAATACGAACATGAAACATTAAATCATTTTTATGATTATTGCAATAAATTTCTGCCCGTACAATTAATCAATTCATGCAAATTTAAATTTCCGTTATAATGTTAATTTTCGCAAGTTTACAAAATTGGTATCAATACCTTCATTGTACCGGCGCTCCATTTCTGCACTTATCACTGAGTTTCTCCATATGTATGAATCATGCGTAGCTCCAGCATACCTCGGGTTGATATTCATGATGCGCAAATCATAGTCACAAATCTGAAACACAAATATGTAACACTTATTCCACGATGAATGTTTACAGTTATCTGTACTGCGAAATTGCTCATTTCACATCCTGTAATTAATTAACTCCAATTATCAAAATATTATTATAAAATTTTCTGAATTGTATTATCATAGTATATGAATAATTTATAAGTTTCCAAGGAAAAGAATTGTCGACGTCACAGGTTCCAGAAATTAATAAGAAAATTTTGACTTCCAAAAACTCACAATCTGTACGTTTTTAGAGTGAAATCCTTTCCGATTCAGATAATTGTGTTCCTCTTCTATTGGCGCTGTAATTGCCACATGCGTGCAATCTACTGCACCGAGTGTGCCTGGGAATCTCGCAGCCTGCAGGAACCTTTCTTTGTTGCGACGTATATCCTCGGCTTGTGTGGGGAAAGTAATCCATTCGTTTGCCATGTGTGTGCATATCAGATTTGTTATTTCCCTGACACATTTCGAAACAGTTGATTGACCCATTGGGAAGAGAAAATTTTGTCCTATTGGCCTCTGGTACGTTCCGGTGGCCAAGAAAGCGAGGGTTGCAAAAATCTTGAGATCCGCTCGAACTGCCAAAGGATTATCCTGGCCACTGATGTACGGCGTAAGTCGCTGGCATAAATAATATGCCATGTCCTTACGCAATCGAAACAATTTAACGAAATGTCCATCATGCAGTCCGAATACATCACTTTGGTCCCTTAAAAATGTTCGTTGGTTGTTGAACAACCGAATCCTGGCATTGGCCTCTTCCTCTCTCAGTAAATGTTGCGCGAGTATTTGCACCGGTAACATCTATTGAATTTCAAGTGAGATATCAATATATTGCGATATCTGTACATAAGCTGAAGCAAAATAGCACAACATTTTGCTCGCAGCAATCCAGAGATAATTCAAGGAGCATATTAAATCATTTGAACATTTAAAAAATTTAACCTGCAATGCGTTTATCTACTTACAATCGATACTTACGTTAACTTAAATTCTGTAATGCTTTAACTTTTCTATAATTGCATTTTCTCAGTTTGGATTTTCAAGGCAAACAAAAGTGACAGGTCAACATAACCTCAAACAAAATAAACAGGATACTATTTGAGCTTGTACAATCATTTATTATTTGGAAGTACTTTTATCACAAACTGACCTTTGAACTTCCAATTAAGATCCAATTAAGAGTGTCACAATCACATTGAACGAGGTAAACACTGGAAAATAAGCACAGTCGTCAAAATGTGTACATAAACACTGAAATAAAGTTGTGGTTTATTGAATTTGAAACGCCCGCCATGGAATTATTCAGACCGCCGACGAAAAATACCTATATTCTGGTAACCATGGACCATATGACATCAAGAGAACGGAAAGTTGTATGAAGTCGACTATCGAATTCGATCGTGCACGTAATCGCATTCCAGGACCGACTGGGGGTGCTAGGGGTGCACGGCGGCGGCGCCGCAACCGTCGCCGCACCACCTCGCCGTCGAGAGTCGTTGACGTAGCAAGCGCACCTCTTCGCTGCTGCCACCTTTGTCAAAGTATACGAAAATAAACACCCACCGGGGCACCGGCCAAAATTCGCAATAGAATCATCAGTCTCTATAGCTATCCTTTTTCTTTTTTTTTCGTTCTGCTCTTTTATTATCATTTATCGAACAACGCAACAACCCAACAACGGCAGTCGTGTCAGCAGCAGCTGGCCATCAAAGTTGAAGGATTGACAGATAAACAAAGATAAATATGCCTCGAATATTAATTTGTGGTTATATATAGAGACGCGAACAACTCCCAACACCGCAAAGACGTAGACGTCACGAGCGATTTGACAGATAAAAAGCGATAAATAATAATAATAATAATAATAATAATAATAATTACAAGACTAGAACAAAGTGTGGTTTATGGTAACTGCGGTGCGGTGAATCTCGATACTGTTGTACCTGCTGTTTCTCGATATATGTCATTTTTTTGATGCTCGACGAGTACTCTCGGTGCTAATGGCAGTAAACTCGAGGCGGTACGGGGTTTAAAGCCCTTTCGGGTGAACTGCTGTCAACATCAGTGAAAACTACACCGAGACGAACGCACGTGGGGATTATCGAGTTATTTTGTTGCAATTCTATCGTTTTTTATTCCGAATGACAGTGCGACGATCGCAGCGGGTTTAGACTCGGCCCAGAAATCGCGAATCACACTCGCCATACGGACGCGGGTTTATTTCTCGAGAAAACGATCGAATGATTACATTCGGCGATAATGGATTTTCTCGCAACCAGCCTCGAGGCTCTTATTCGTAAGTTTGTTTACAAACCGACTGGTTTTTTACTGATTTCATCGAACAATAGTTACGATGTTTTTTTTTTTCGATCGTCAAATAAATTATCTTCGAAATAAGCAGTATTTTGTGCCTTTTCTTTTGACAAACGACACAGAAAGAGCGACCAATTCTGATAATGAAAAACCAGACGTCGCGGCGATAGAAGCCTTTTGCATCATGTTGGGAAAAGAATCGAAAGGGGTTCATATCGCCGGCAGATTGTTGGCGACTTACGTACAGTCGACCGTCGAGAAAGAAGCTTTGCAGGCGCTGACGGTGAGTCTCATTTGGTCACGGCGCTTGAAATTTTTGTTTTTTTGAACTTTGACTCGTTAAAATGTGTTTTTATTCTTTAAACAGCTGCTCGACACTTGTATGAAAAGATGCGGACGCGCTTTTCATGCAGAAATAGGCAAATTTAGATTCCTCAATGTTTTGATCAAATTAGTATCGCCCAAGTATTTGGGAGACAAAACGGCGCCCGCCGTTCGTCTGAAAATACTTCAACTTTTGTCCGATTGGACCAAAGACTATCCCAGGGAAATAAAGATTAGAGAAACTTACGAAATGCTGAAAAAACAGGGGATTATTAAGGTTCGTAAAGCACTACGAGGAGAATTTGAAAAAAAAAAACCATGGAAACGCTAATAAGATTGTCTTGTTTGTGAAAAAACAGCAGCCGTCGGCCTCGCCGGTTACCGAAGGGACGGAATTGGCCAACAAATCTATCTCCAAAGTCAAGAGTCCTATTTTCGAAGACGAAGAAACAACTAAATTGCTACAGGAATTGCTTCGGAGCAAAGATCCTTTTGATCTCAAATTGGCGAATAAATTGATCAAGAGTATGGTGAAAGACGTGAGTAGCCAATGTGGGGAATGATTAACGAGGTTCTTTCGTCGTAATCATAAAAGTTTATGCAAAGTAACGGCAAAATCATGAAATCCAATTTTTTCAAGATAATTTTATGAAATTTTGCGTGAATCTTCTTGAGCGTCGTATTGTATTTGATCATTCAAATTTAGAAAAAAACAAAAAGGTCAAGAAGATTTGAGCAAGATTTCAAAAAACTATCTTGAACAAATATTATTTGATTAAAAATTGTATTTTGCCAAAATTTTGCCAACTGCAAAATACAATTTTTAATTAAATCTTCAATCGAATACATTTTTATTGAAAATTGTACTTTGCCAATATTTTTCCCACAGCAAAATACAATTTTCAATTACATTTTTCATCTAATACAATTTTTCCAAGAAAGTTTTTCAAATTTTGTGTGAATTTTCTTGAGTAACGTCAAAATACAATTTTTTATTGAGTTTTTCATCGAATACAATTTTTCCAAGATAGTTTTTTGAAATTTTGCGTGAATCTTCTTGAGCGTCGTATTATAATGTGTAAAAACATTTGACAAGGTCTCACCGTCTGGTAATCGAGATATTTATTGTTTAAAATCGCAACTTTAACACGAGGTCTTGTGGGAAGTGACGAAAAAATCCGATATTTTACAACTAACTCGATTTCTGAACGGTCAAACTTGCTCAAATTTGACCCACAGTCGAGTATGATTGTTGCGAAGATTCATACGAATTAAAAACAATTAAGTTTGGAATTAATCGAATGCATGAGAAACGATCGAACCTGCTTAAACCAATAATTTGAATATTTCCATGACCAGGATGAGAAGAGAGTTCAGCAGACTAGTCAGAGAAACATGGAACTGGAATCGGTGCGAGTGAATGTGAAGCTGTTGTCGGAGATGCTTGATTCGTACGATCCCGAAAAGAGTAGCTCGGAGGACGTGGAATTGATGAAAGAGCTTTACGAGGCGTGCGAGCGTTTGAAACCGACTGTGACGCGGCTGGCTTACGAGACTCACGATAATGACGAGACGATCGGTAAGTAGTACGTAATCTTTGCCAAAGTTCAGTTGATGTTGTTCGAAAAATCGAAAGACCGCCAACGAGAAGATGCGATTCGAGAAACAGGTGAAGTGCTTGCGGCCAACGACGAATTGAGCCGAGTATTTGAAAAATACACTTCGGTAATGGTGCTGAAGGTGGTGAAACCCCGAGGAGAAGCGTCCTCAGATCGTACGCTCCCGAATAACGCAGCCGGAACGTCTCTTCTCGATCTATCCTCGCCCATCGATCCCATCGATTCGACTTTCGACTTGAAGAAAAAAAGCGACGCACCTGATCTCACTCCAAACGTTTCGAAAACCGATATCGAATTGCTCGGCGATATATTCGGTTCTCTTGGAAATACATCAACCGGAGAATCACCCTCTCTCTTAGCTGCCGAAGACGCTGTAGACTCGAATCTTCTTTTTCCCAACTCGAGTATCATGCAACCCGTTACTATTCTCCCGACTTCGAAAACGAAAGGTCAGACTTTTTTCTTGACACTAAACTCGCTTGTGCTATCCTTCTATTTATTTTTTATTTTTTCCACCTTCTAACGACAGAATCCACGAGCTCGAGCGTCAAACTGGACAGCAAGGCTCGGGCCCTCGAGGATTTGAATCAACTTGGGGAAACATTGCTGAAAGAAAGTCTCTCCCGAAGCAGCGTGACTGGTCGTGGCGCCAAAAATAATGTAGATTTCGTCGCCAACGCCGTGAGGTCCGTAGAATTTTTTTTTCATCTCTATTCCGCGAATTTCTATTCTATTTCTTGATTTTTTTGAATCATTAATTATGTTACGATAGAGGATCACCGTCAACGACTGAAGCTCCAGCGAACGCCGTGGCCTGTTCGTCAAACGAGTCTCGATCCTCATCGTCTTCTTCGATTCCGACGAATTTCCAAAGCAATCCAAATGGTTTCAATGATATTATCGAGGACAACAACCAGATGAGAGAGTCTGATTTCAGCGATTTGTTGAACAACGACGATGACGCGATGCTCGACGCGTCCTCTTGGCCTCCGGTGCAAACTCCACAGTCGCACTCGGAACCGAAAAACGATCAGAGGAAAGAGGAGGAAAAAGATCAACATACGAGCGGTCTGTCGTCGAGCAATGCCGATAGAGAAATAAAACCTTTGACCGACATTCACGTTACCATTGACAACATAAAACCGGGTGAGGCTGCACGGAGATAAAATAATATCAAAATTTACTGTGACTGAAAAATTGGCTTTCTACCAAAAAAATAGTCAATTTTTCATTCGGATTCTATTGAAATCGACGAAAACATTGTGTTTTCAAGTTTTCGATTCAATTCCGGATGAGAAATGACTACGTTTTTGCTAAAAAATCCTCGGAAACACGAAATTCAATGTTTTTTTTTCAATTTTTTATTCATCTCATGCTTTACGAATCGATTTTCAACTGCAAAACAGGAACGATACCACCTCTGACCGTGATCGAAGAGAAAAATGGTATTTCGGTTGTTCTTCACTTCGCAAAGGGTAATCCACGGCCGGATGTAACGGTCGTCGTGGTAACGACGATGAGCAAAAACTCAAAGCCTCTGAGCAATTACTTGTTCCAAGCGGTCGTATCCGAGGCGAGTATCTTCGACGATAAAACCTTATTATTCATTAATCTCAATGACGAATTTGTATAATTATTGATGATTCCTCCTCAGCATTGCAAATGCAGACTCGAGTTGCCTTCCGGAACTCAGTTGCCAGGGCACAATCCGTTTCTACCTCCATCCGCAATAACGCAGATTATGTTGATCGCTAATCCGCTTAAGGTTGTAAAGACTGCGACGATTTAATTGATAATATCGATAAATAATCGTCCGATTGCAACGTTTTAATCTACTTTTCTCCCTTAAACATCGACAGGATCCCGTGTCGCTGAAATTCATGCTGAGCTACACGATGGACGATGAAACTTTCACGGAAATGGGGCAAGTCGATCAATTGCCAATTATCTACTAAATTATCTTATTATTATTATTGTTATAGTCATTATTATCGACGTCATTGCGATCATCGAAATAAAAACATTATGTACATGGGATTCAGCCTGACGAGTGTACCAACCAGCCAGATCGAGCGTGTGCGCGTGTGTGTCTGTGTAGATAGCTTAATTATAAAACGAATATAATAAAATGAGGTGAATGATGAAGCGGAAGTGAATTCGTCGGTTTTCATTTGACGAATCGAATTGAGGCGATTCATCGGTTGCAGGAGCGGAGGGTCGATGACTGAAAAGTAGATCCACGTTTTTCTCGGACACGCTTGACCCTCAAAGGAAAAGAAGAGTTGCACGTTGTTCTCTTTTAATCACAGAATACCGTGGGACTATTATTTTCCTCAAAATATCAAGCGTATCCAAGGAAAACGTGATCTACTTTGTTACCGACCGCCAGACTGACAGATCACCTTAAGGAGATGGCAAAATTTGATCCCGAAATGCCAGCGCCGTGACCGCTTTCTGATGTCCTTGATATTCCCTTTCGACGACGCCAGTCGACACGTTCCAGAGCCTGGCAACTCCGTCCGATGATGCTACGTCACGGAGCAAAGGTTAATATTCATTTTCCTCGTGGATGAGGTTTTAATCTGACGTAAACTAAATCCTTACCCGTAAAAATGTACTGAGAATCAGCGCTGAAAGCGGCGTCCCATACCCAGCGTTTGGCCTCGTGCTTCAACACTTGGGTCTCCGAAAAATCGGTCGTTTTCCACACCCTGGCCGTTTGATCGGCCGACGTTGTCACCAGGAGCCTTTTGAGGTGATGGGAACAAAAAATTCAATTAATCGACCTGTTTTTCTTCTTTTTTTTCAACTCGGATAGTCGAATCGTGACGTCGTCAAACTTACG
Organism: Campoletis sonorensis; assembly: GCA_013761285.1. Classification (NCBI taxonomy): domain Eukaryota; kingdom Metazoa; phylum Arthropoda; class Insecta; order Hymenoptera; family Ichneumonidae; genus Campoletis; species Campoletis sonorensis. The sequence goes on from JACEOJ010000087.1 coordinate 721,807, forward strand.
TGGAATCTGGACTGAATTTGCAACGGAGGGCGTAACGCTTGTGCGCCGAAAGCTTGTGACGGGGATTCAGCCTCGTTGGCTCCTCGCCGATTCCTCCGGTCAACGCCCACACGTAACAGTGACCTTTGTTGTTCACTGCCGCCATGTAAGTACCGTCCGGGTCTATGGCTATGTCCTGAATCGATGCCTCTGCTTCGGGTATCTTGGGGAAGGAAAAAAAAGAAGATTTTAATGACGTTGCTCATTATTGATGGACGAATTATCATCTTCGTATGGCAGAGTTTTTGTCTTTACCAGTTGCTCGTTGTGATCCGATCGGAGATCCCACAAATGAATTATTCCGCTCTGATCACCCACAATCAGTTCCGCCTGATTGGGATGGAGGCAGACGCAATTCACCGGCGCCGATACTTGAAATATTCGTTGCACGTGGAAAGTACTTGATCTTAAAAAAAAAACAAGGGGTTCGATTGAACGTTTGGTGCATTGGGGGCGTTAAAATTTGGACAAAAGGCAGAAATAGGTCTACCTGAGATCCCAGATTCTTGCTGAACAGTCTTCGCTTCCTGTGTACATCCATTTTCCTTCTTCCTGGAACAAGCAGACCAGATTAGGAATATTTGTCAGACATAGAATATTGCTGATCAATCGAGTATAATTTTGCGTTTGGGAGACACGAGAATAACGTGAAAAACCTCTGGATTTCTTTTAAGCAAAATTTTTGTATTACTGTCGGCTCAGTTTTTTGTTTTAGGAGAAATATCGACCTTGCATACATTTTGCCTGTGGAGATTGAATTTCAAAAGTATAGCCTTGGAGTTGATGAAAAACAAAATTCGAAAAGAGAGAGCTCTGTCGCTTAGCGACAAACTTAATACTCATCGGTTGGCTAAGTTTTGCAGATCTATGAAAGGGGGAGAAACAAAAAGCCTCAATATTTCGTAACAGAGTTTTTTTTATTGTTTTATGTCTTGGGATTAAGGAGCTCGATAAATTGTAAGTTTAATTGTTTAAAATTTGTACGAATCTTCTTAACAATCATACTCAACTGCGGGTTAAATTTGAGCAAGTTTGACCGTTTAGAAATCGAGTTATTAGTTGTAAAAAATCGTCGCTTTTTCGTCACTTCCCATAAGACCTCGGGTTAAAGTTGCGATTTTAAACACTGAATATCTCGATTACCAGACGGTGAAACATTCTCAAATGTTTTTACGCATTATAATACGACGCTGAAGAAGATTGACGCAAAATTTCAAAAAATCGTCTTGGAAACATTGTATTTGATGATTTTGCCGTTACTTTGTATATACTATTATGATTATGGCGATAGAACCTCGTTAAGAATGTGGTCAGGCGTTAGTATGCAATAAACGTGAGAAACAAATGTTTTCTAACCTGAAAACCCAGACTGGTAACGTTCTTAGATGCTCCGTCGTAATTAAGAACGGTGTTGGGATTGCTCGATGCCAGATCGTGCATAAAAATATTTTGATAGCCGGCCGCTGCTATGACGTTCTTGTCGGGTGTTATGTCGAGGGCGTTGATTTGCTGCAATTTCGTAAATATTTTGGCACCGTCAGTTCGAGCCTGTCGCGCTTAGGTACAAAACATCGTCTCGCGAGGAGACAAAATACGATTTTGAAAAGAAACTACTGTGCGATATACCGAAACAGGATGTTGAAGTGTCCGTTGACAAACTCCTGTATGAGCTTGCCATATTTTGATGGTATGATCGTATCCTCCGGTAACAAACAGTACTTTTCCATTACTCGACGTCGACGACCCTTCCACAGCCATCCTCGTGGTCCGTTAATTCGATTTTTTATAACAACAACGTACCACTACCAGATGACATAACTTTTATAATTTTGACAACTGCTGACAGCACTCACTGACTGTAGAGATCAAACACCGAACATCCAGCAATGTAGCACGACGCTGCTGTAGCAGCAGAACCGACAAAAACAAACACACGTGCTACGAGTAGTCGCTGCTTTCGGTTTGCGCTTTATGTGCGTATGTATGGTTGGGGCTTGTGGCGGCTCCGTAAACTTAACAAAATGTCCGCATGGCGGCGCGTCGGTAGCTCTCAAAAGAGTTTGCCAACCTTGTAAAAAGAAATCAAGAGACTCGGTGGAGTCTCGGGACAAGTACATTTGACAGTTCTGTCGTCTGCTCGCCAGAGGCTCGCCGGAGTATATTATCTCTGAATGAAGCAATTTTCGGTGGTTCCAGCTTTCTTTAGGTAAAAGCAGACCAAACTCATTGGGATTTATCGAATAGGAAACAGTAATACTTATTTGGGCCCGATTATTTTTATTATTTTCATCTGGATTTGGATACATTGACAAACTTATGAGACTGCGTTACAAAAATGCTTGTTCTGTTAGTATAGATGTTTGTTTCGGTCTTCTCTGCGTTTGATCAGTAAATGAATATTCAGATCGTAATAAGAGGATCGGCGTCCTGTTTAGAAACGCTTACTCTCACCGAGTCTTCAAGACTCTTGGATAATATACCGGTAAAGACCTTGAGATAACCACGCTCAGAATCCGAATGATTAGTCAGAATAACGTGTATGTTGTTGTGAACAGCATCGAGAATATCGTGATGCAGCATTTCTCCCGTTACGTAAAGGTCAGCCTCTACGTCTTTGAGGATGGACGACCCCGAACCAGCACATACGGCAATCGTCTTAATTGGCTTGTCTTAAATTGAATAAAGTACGTGAGAATAAATACAATTGTCAAGTAAATTCGTCAGCGGTAATATGAACGATATGAAGGAACTTATTATACCCGATTCGATGGCACGTGCGATTCTGACGTGAGATAAGCCGGTCCGGCGTTTGATATAATCCACCGCTTCATTTGTTGAAATAGAGCCACCCCTCAGCTCGCAAATTCTGCCCATGCCATTCTCCGGATTTAAACCAACCTTTATTGGTTTACTAGTCTCGATATCTGCTTGAAAATCGAATCATCAGCAAGAATGAAGGCGAAGATAATAATAACTTATCTTAATCCTTAATTCAGGTGCCATGATAGCAAATTAACTACGTTCACTCGACGACACAGCGACAGGATACTTTACAGTTCCATCAATCCATGTTGGATGAAGCTACAAATGCTGGGATGATTGAAAATTGAAACGTAAGCTCATGAATAATGTCAAAATAACAACTATGTTGTCGTGCAAATTCGTGAAGCTTGAATCTGATGTCCGTTTGTGTCCAAAAATGGAAGTAAATGAACTGTAACGGTTTAAAAATTAGAAAAACGGTGGAAGCTAAGAAAACGGTGAATCTAGGAAGCTTTCCACTTGGAGCACGAAAGAAAGACAATGTGTTGGTGTTAGTGGTATTTTGTTATCTTACCGAACGATTCGGCGAGCCAGTCGTTGACACCCCCCTTTATGGAGTCAAAACTCGTGTGTGGTGAGTAAAGGGCTATTTTGTTTTCCAAGCATTTCGCGATGATTCTTTCCTAGGATTAAATGCTTTAGTGCAATGCAAGAATTTTTCAGTGTTCTCAATTAATATTTTTCTCAAGTATCAATATCTTGCTACCTTCCAACTGGAACTGGTGAGTCTCTTAAGAGGAGCGAATATCGGTGGATGATAAGAGACGATAAGATCAACATTAAGATCAATGGCCTCTCCCATCACCTTTTCCGTGAGGTCATTCGTCAGCAGAATGTGTTGAATGTTCTTCGGCGTAGTGGGTTCAACAAGAAGACCAACGTTATCCCAGGAGGCTGCGAGGGAAATGTCGGCAAAGCTGTTCATCGCCTCGATCACGCGTTTCAGCGAAACTCCCATTTTGCTCATGCTGCTTCAATGATTTGTCCACGACTTTCGATTAGAAATACGGCAGAGCAACCTGGGGAGTTCATTCAGGGAATGCGAGCTCTAAAAAAAAAAAAAAAAACCAGCGAGCCTGAAACAGAGAGAGCGAAGAAGAGAGAGGGCGAGAGAGAGTTAAGTTGAGAATCGTCGGATAAGCTTGAACGTCAGTGGTATTTATGGATTTATGCTTGTCACGATGATTAACATTTGCATTATTTATTAACAATCCGCGATAATACAACGACAAAAATGTAGGAGAATCGTTGGCATCCTGGTCTGTCTCAATCGCTGTAAAACCAAATTTTGACTGTCGCGTCGTCGCTTGCGGAAGCCAATTGTCCCGCCACAACTGGATTCCATTGGGTGCAATTAACGTCTTGGGAATGCGCGGTATCGACCGAAGAGACCAGATCGAAATTGGGCGCATCAGGATTGCAATCGTCGGTACTCTCTCGAAATATTCTGATGATATCGTCGCCGCAGGCCGTCACTATCAACCCGGTCAATCTGCACCAGTCAACATCGTATATCGTCCGCGTGTGATAACCAGAAAGTGTGCAAACGCATTTCCAAACGGATTGCCCATTCGAAGGTGTCGCTATTCCCGCTTTGTTTCCTTGTTTATACTCTTTCCATATTTTCAAGGTCGCGTCGTCACTGCACGTGACCAAACGATCTCCGGTCGCGTCGAAGGACAAACTCCACACCGTCGACGTGTGAGAAGCCAGGGTTGCGACGCACGACCACTCTCCGTCCTCACCATCCTCTTTGAAGATCTTCGCGGTGTCGTCATAGCTCGCAGATGCCAAAGTGTCCTCGTGCGGATGCCATCTCACCTTTATTTAGATTCATCCATGTATTTACTTTCTCATTTACAGCAACTTAGGGCCAAGATTTTTTTTTTTTTTTTAACAATAAAAATAAAAATTTTGGACACTATTTTTCTATTGGGTGCAGAACGTTCGAAGGATTCATCATTCTATAATTATTGAAATATTGGATATAAGGAGCAGTAGAACATTTCTCGATTCACACAAAGTCTCCGAAAATTATTATTCTTATTATTATTATTATTATTATTATTATCCGATCGAGTACGAATCACAAAATTTTTTCTGCATAACTACGTCAATAAGAGTGAAAACCCGTCGTGAATCCTGTTTTTTTTTCCAAAATATCAAATTTTGTTTTTCATCAAGTCCAAGGCTATACTTTTGAAATTATATCTCCATAGACAAAATTTATGCAAAGTTGATATTTCTCCTAAAACAAAAAACTGAGCCGACAGAAATACAAAAACTTTGCTTAAAAAAAATCCAGAGGTTTTTCACGTTATTCCCGAGTCTCCCGAACGCAAAATTATACTCGATTGATCAACAATATTCTATGTCTGACAAATATTCCTAATCTGGTCTGCTCGTTCCAGGAAGAAGGAAAATGGATGTGCACAGAAAGCGAAGACTGTTCAGCAAGAATCTGGGATCTCGGGTAGACCTATTTTGGCCTTTTGTACAAATTTTTACTCACGTAATGCAACAAAAAAACAAAAAAAGCTTTATTAGAAGTAGGAGAGCGTCTCACCTTCTTGACGTCTTGTGTATGAGAATTAATGAGGGCCGCGCACTCGTATTCGTCCTCGTTCGATTCCCATATCCATACAGATTTGTCTCGACTGCAGGTAGCCAAAGAGCTGCCGTTGTTGGACCAAGCGACGCTCTTGACCTCGTTCTCGTGTCCCTCGAGCGTGATGCAGCATTCGAACTGGTTGCTGGAGTTTTTTTCCCAAATGGCGGTAGTCGCGTCGAAACTGGCAGAAGCAAGATATTTGCCGCACGGCGACCAGGCTATTTCTCTTATCGTTCTCGTGTGCCCCTCCGTCAGTATCATTTTTGTCGTCCATTTGACGTTTTCTTGCTGCTGCTGCTGCTGCTGTTCTTCCCTCTTTTTGTTCCCGCTCCATATCCTAATCGTTTTGTCCTCGCCGCACGACGCTATCCAATCGCCTTGGGGATGCCAGCAAACGTTCCACACTCTGCCTCTGTGCCCGCTCAGTATTTGCTTTAATTCCAGCCTGCCCATTTTTTTCTCTGAAACACCATTCTTCCGTTTACCACAATTTTTATCATTTTTTATTTCTAATTTTTTGCTTTTTTCTTTTGTACCATTATTTTATTAGACGTACAAATTTGCGGGTGCAGAGTGTGAAATTTTTGTGGATCCGATCGCCCTCGACCCGTTCGTTATACCGCCCGATAACCATTTTTCTTTTATTCAGCTTGACTCGATTATAAGTCAAACGTGACATATCAATTTTAATAAAATAATTTTTTTATGAATTTATTTTATATACGTCGGTGTCAACACCAAGTAGCAGTTCAATTGACGATATTTCATAATAATAACAATTTTGTATGGCAAAATACGATAAACATCGTTTTTTTTTTCAATTTCATTAGTACATACCGTTGTAATGGAATAATTGCAGACCAAGTAACGAATCCTCTATTCCTTTTTAAAATTTCTTTACGATTTACGGCTCAAGGTATTATTGTTATGTGTGATTTCGTCGGCTCCGGTCTACACTTTGGTGAATGAAGTGCTGTGATCATACGGCCACGTGATACTCGAAGGAGATCTGAAACGAGAGCGGAAAAAAGGCTTTTTTGGCTCGGAGAGAGAGATAGTTGCGGTGTTCGCCCCCGGCCCACAGTGCAGCACTGCGGCGCTGCCAAGCGGCAGTTTCGGTCACCCTAATTTTGTTTTCAAGCCTGCCACAACAACTGTTCTCTCTCTACGTCTGCATTCGTTGATCCATGCAATATTTGTCAACAACAGAAAGCCACTTTTGAGGTTATGTCGATGTTGGTGCGGCAAGAGTAACAAACTTTGCGTTTAGTGGGTGACGGATTAAATGTCACATTAAATAAGAAACAAAAAAAAACATGGTTAAAACAGGAGAAACGAGCACAGACGAGGAAACGGCTGAGATAACACCAGGTTCGATAAAAATTTGAGTCCCGCTATAAAAAAAACTGTTTGCTCGAAAATGCAATCGATCAAATGTTTGTTTACAGAGAAGAGTTTCGTCGTCTGTCAAAAACGCCACAAAAAGCATAAGCACAAGCGGCACAAGAGAAAAAAAAGTAGCCACGAGGATGCCGAGATCGCGGACGGCATTGTCGTGGGTGCGGAGAGTGTGCACGCCGTCGCGACTCCTGGGGCGACTAGCCTTGGCGACTCGGAGACCAGAAATAAAAAGTGTGCTGCTAAAGGACGCGTCAAAAAAATGGAAAGAACCAGCAAGGGGTACGTTACGAACGAAAGCTTCGATTCAACTTTGAAAATATTATTTATTGAATATTCGGCAACAATAGGACGCTAGTTTCCACGGTTCCGCCCGTCGCAGCCGCAGTTACGAAGCCGAGCGGGTCTGGTACGTTTGCGACGGCGGAGGGGCCCGTCCTGACGAGCTCGGCTTCGCCCAGGCTGTCAGCCAAGAGAAAAATCCCAAAAAGTAACAAAGGCAAAGAAAGCGCCACCAGCAGCGAGGAGGAGCGATGGCTGGATGCGATAGAATCTGGCAAACTGGAGGAGGCAAGTGTCTATCGTTGGAAAATCATTGATCTCGTGCTAATTTCACTTTTTACATGGTCAGGTGGACGACGAGCTGAAAAAAATCAAACCCAAGGACCCCAAATTGATGACCGCGCGTCAGCGAGCCATGTTCGAACGCAAAACCGACGCCGAACCCAATCCTGGGGCGGAAAGACTTGTTTCTTTGCCCTCCGGCTACAAGGAGAAGGTGATGACTGCGGAAGCTATTCAAAAAGCTGCGCTCAAGTCCCTCAAGCGGAAACAGCTGGCTGACGAAAAGAGAGAAAAGGACAAGGTGGGACGGTATTTATTTATTTATTTATTGAATAACCGAAGGAGAAACGAAACAAAGTACAAAAAAGAGATAACACAAAAGAAAATAATAAAAAATATAATAATAATAAATTACCAATTACCTGCTAATAAATCTCGTGCTTCCGAGATCCTTTATTCACTTTTTTTAAGGTATCTATCGTATTCAAATCATAGCAGTTCTCCTCGGCTTCGTAATTCGAGAAAAAGACTTTCAGTTTTAACCCCCACCACCGAAAATTGCTTTATTCAGAGATAATATACTCCTGCGAGCCTCAGGCCAGCAGACGACAGAGCTGTCAAACGTACTTGTCTCAAGACCCTACCGAGTCTTTTGATGTGTTTTTAAAATGTAAATATAAATAATGTACGATTGAACGATAAAGTATAAATCTGGGTGTAGCGGTAAATAAATATAATGACTTAATCATCAAAATTAACGAGACAATCCGCGAGTAAACCTTTCGCGCGACATCTTCGTCTTTCTATTTCGTTTTTCGTTCTAATTTCTCGCGCTAATTTCGAATCTTATGAATTATTTAACATTTTGTTGAATCTTCTGTACCCCCGATAGAAAAAAACAATGGAACGTTTGCTGAAGAAGCAAGAGTCAAAAGCATCGAAACTAGTCAGCAAAGGTAGAGCTTGGAAGCGTCAAGTACCTTTTGTAACGTATCGCATGACGAACGACGCTAGTTGGATCTCTTTACCTCCCGGCCACGATTTTCCGCTCGGCTGTCTGGTCGACCGATCAGCCAACAAGTAAGAATCATCGCTGCGATTATGGCGAATTTGTAGAAACAAAATTATCGACAATAATGTATTCCAGAAACTCGACGGTGGCGGCGATACCGAAAAATGAAAGACGGTGTTCAATCCCCGGTTGCGACAATCCCAGGAGATATTGTTGCTCGAAAACGGGAGTCCCACTCTGCAGTTTGCAGTGTTACCGCGCCAATTTAGCAGCTATATTAACATGACAACCATTCTAAACGATTCCAAAACCGTAAAAAAAAAAAAAAAAAACAATAACCGTTAAACGTGTACGCATATACAAAACCGAATAAAAGAGAGTCTCTCGTTCTCCCACTTTTCCGAATGAGTCCATTCGGAGCAGTCGGCGTCGAGTAACGGATATCGTGACCGTCCCGTATTGCGAGTGGCCGCGAGAGATCATTGCCCTTGCGAATACCGGTTTTTTTCTTTTGCGAGTTAAGCGAGCTGACTGTAAGGAGGAGATGATAGGGAAGGGGGGGGGGGGGGAGGTTGTTAGAGAGGAGGTATGGGCTCGCAAATTTCCTCCTGGAACGCTGCGGCATTCGATCAACGAATAATCGTCGCATGCGCTTATCTCACAGTTCTATTTATCCAGTGTATTTATTTGGCGCTTGACGCGCAATGACGCCTCCATTTATTTTGATATTTGGTGCGATGCTGCTCGTCTGCGCATTGGCCAGCAGCGAGCCGGAGATAGTCGCGGGTGATTCGTGTTTGCGGCCGTGTTTGAAAGGTCAAGGATCAAGAAGGTGCACGTTCCGGTTCAAAGTCAGTAAAGCTGTTTCGAGGTTGCGGCAGCGACCGCGTCTCATAAACGGCGCGAGTCCCGGACCAGCGATCGAGGTGTTTATACGATTCAATTTTTGTTGGAAGAAAAGTATGAGTGTCGCTAATAAAGATTTTGTCGGATTGCAGATCTGCCTCGGAGACAGGATCGAAGTGACGGTCGAAAATGCAATGTCCTCCGAAGAGGTGAGTTTTCATTGGCACGGATTACGACAAACAACCCGTCCCGAGATGGACGGTGTCGCCATGATTACGCAGTGTCCCATTATCCCGTATACAAGCTTCCGGTACGAGATTGTACCTGAGAGTACCGGTACTCACTTTTATCACGCGCACTCGGGTATGAAAGGACCTTTTTTGTTTGATATCATTTTATAATTAACAAAATGGATTTTTATATCGAGACACAATTAATGGCGGAAGAGGCAAAGACCGGGAAGCAGCATCGACCGGTTAAAATCAATGATTCTGTGTATGTCTGCTGGTGCAGTGCAACAACAAGGAGACGGACTGTATGGCTCGCTGATAGTTCGAGGCCCCGGGGATGATCCAACCGCTGAGATTGTGCTCCTCGTATCCGCGAGCTCCTCCGATGTTCTCTCGGAACTACTGCCCTCGGTGACGACGACATCCTTCGATGACAATCGGCAATTCGTTGTCGCGCCCAACGCTTTGATTCTCAACGGTCAGGTAATTCAGCAGGGATCCGCATATTCCAGTAGCGCGCAGTTAAACAGTCGGATGATTCTTTAAAATTTTACAATCGCACTACAGCCGAATGGGGCACGTATCCCTGTCGAGAGCGGACGAAAGTATTTGTTGCGGATCGTGAACGCCATTGCTTTCAATTGCCCGGTCATATTACACATCGCAGAACATTATCTGGATGTAGCAGCGACCGACGGCAATCCCATCGAAGCAACGCTGGACACTCGAACCGACCGAATTATCATTTTTCCAGGTAAGGCTACGGCTTTGTGCATTATTTGCATTGTGCATCGATTTTTCCAGTGTAATAGGGATGCGGATGTTGAACAGGGGAAAGGTTCGACGCATGGCTCGACGGCAATGGAACCGCGGGTCGCAAGTACGAAGTAATCCTTCGAGGACTCGAAGATTGTCGAGATCTCAGGCATGAGGCGTTTCTAGATTACGCTAACGACGAGCAAGAGAACGAGGAGACGGTGATCAAGGCGGCGATCAAGGACCCCCCCAACCAGATCGAAAAGCAAAGAGCGAGCATGTTCGATGGTAGTTTGGGTCTTGTTTCCCTGGACCTGCAGCGCAAGCGACAAAGCGACTCATTGTCATCAGAATCTTCGAAGAAGGATGAAGGCCTCCCTGCGCCGATAGAGACCTTCTACGTACCGTTCGACGTGCACAGGTACGACGATGTCGTGGACGGAATGACGGATTACTCGTTCAACATTTACGACCCTCCGTACTATCCGTCCTTCTTGAGTGCTGGTAAGCGATTGGTCGATCAATACTTATGCTCCTTCCTCTTACGAAGGCGACAAAAATATTTCCAAGAAGACAATACGCTCAGTCCGTTCTGGAACGGTAGGTACTGGGCGGAGCTTCGGGCGCTTCGCGCAAGTTGATCGCATGAGCTTCGAGTATCCGTCCTCACCAATTTTATCCCGGGCCGCACCCGAGGACTCTTTCTGCTCGATTGGGGAACGTGCCAATCGCTGCAACGAGGATGGGGAAATATCTTTCTGTCGATGTACCCAAATTCTGCGACTTGCCGCGTTCAGGAGTTTTAACATTGTTCTCATTGACCAGGGTAACCACGATTCTTTGTGCTGCCGAACAAGCCTTACAAACTCCAGATAACGAACTCTTTCTCCGTGTCATTCAGGTTTTGGCGACAACGTCAGCCACACTTTTCATGCTCACGGCTACGCCGTTGAAATTATTGCTCACGCACAATTCGACAAACCCATCTCTAAGCACGAGGCCATTCGATTGTACGAAAACAACAACGAGGCTTTGCTGAAACAAAAAGGAAAACCGTTACTCAAGGATACCTTCGTTGTACCGAACAAGGGGTACCTTGCTCTCAGGATCCATACGGACAACATAGGTTTGACCGCGACTCTCATTAGCTATTTGTCGTTTTTCAACACGAGGGGAATGGAATTTTTGTATTTTTTCTTCACAGGCTACTGGCTGTGGGAAGCAAGGAGCACCGGACTCTACGGTGCCAATGACGGACATCCACCCATGCAATTTGTCTTGCTGGTCGGTAATCAAGAAAACTTACCCATCGTTCCCATCAATTTTCCCACTTGCGGCGATCATAAGAGTCCAGCATCGATTTTTTACGATGCGGAATAAGCGACGCTTTTATTCATGGGCATCCTATACATCGCTGTACGTATATCGTGTCAAGGCAAAAAAAACTAGACGAAAATTACGATGCGCGAATAAATTTCTTGATGGATACTCTGCTGAAGATTGTTATCACCCAGGACACAATTTTTTTTTTTGCTACAGAATTTTTTCAAGTTTTGCGGCATGTTTCGGGTGCCATTATGAAAGCACTTGAAATTTTTTGAAATTCTACACTCGGGGATGGACGACTGGACGACTGTGCTTGCTCAAATAAAATTGCACTTCCATGAAAGTCCTTAATCGGTTTGAAATGAATAAATAAACATTCCTGCAAAATTGCAGTTTTTATTTTTTTTATGTTAACCTCCCACAGCTGCCGAAGTTTTAAATAAAAATTGTTCTGTTAGCGCGATAATTATAAATCGAAGTTGATTTTTTTTCTTCTAAAAAGATGGTGAGTAACGCCCGGAGTTGGTGACTAACGGGAGGCATTGTTGTCGTTTTATTCGTGGCCTGATGAGCCGGTAGACTTTTATACCCAGGGCTTTCAAATTTGGAAGTTCTGCTGTCAGTTTGACAGATGTGAATTGCCAGTTTGACAGTTGAAACATTGCATATTTACGTGCTTTGGATTTTTACGTCTATCGTCGAGTGTACATCGAACGAAGTACGTCCACGCAGGGCACCTTTAAATAAAGCGACTCTGTTACAGTAGAATGATATTTTAGGAAAAGATGGAGCTCAGGTAACATTCTGGATAACATGAATCTTGAGTTATCGATGAAACAGAGTCAGCTGTGAGATAATCCGGATTAGGCGTTGTGCCCTCGGTTTTCGATCACTTAGGGTCGTTTGTTTGGGTCATTGAAGTGGACCACATCACGACAGTTTCTTAATGTGTTCGTCAATCTCGATCTAATGATATTAAGTGGCCTATCTTTCCGTATTTTGGATAATTTTTCGAATAAATTAAGCCGGGCTCCACGATTAAAGCTTCCATATAAAAAATTTGTTACCATACGCAGGTCCGCTTAATCAGTTAATGCACAAAGGCATCCACAAGTAAGCAGCCTGTATACACAGTATCAGCAAGCGTCTGCGTACACTTCGTTACTCTCGGTGCGCTCGGAGAGTGAATCGTGGTGGCAAAGTAGCGAGACTATGACGCGCAGAGAGGAAAAGGGGAGACAGGGAGGTGGCTGAACCGTGTTTCTCGCAATCGTGGCTCATCGGTGCGGATGTACCTTCGGCGCGTTCCATTCGACGCTCTCATTTTCCTTGTTTGGGTTGTCATTTCGTTGCCTCCCTACACGCGGTCATTTTAATTTCTTTTCAATCGTGATAGTCCCGGGGCTCTTGCAACTATGTTGGTGATGAAAACTGTTGGTCCGACGAGAAGGATTTTCGTCTCCGAGTATCCTTGTGTTCGAGGCTCGCTGGGTAGAAGCAACGGTAGCAACAACCTCGAAGCACGTGAGACGCAGAATCGAAGAACTGTGATTGCGCACTTGAGTCCTGCGCCATGTGTAGGCGTACACGCGGCGCTTGAATTATCGTAATCGCGATCCGAAGTAAATGATGCGGCTAATGGAGGAGTAGCTTGTGATATAAAAGACACACGGAGAGAAAACTCTTGTGAAGTCAACAAGAGAAAGAATAAAGAGAGCAGGCAGGTCCCAATAAATTTTCTGGGCATTGCCGAAAGGCATGCTAGGCTCGAGAAGCGGCGGCGCCGCTTCCCCCCTGTACCTGCTCACCCTAAGCGCCGCCGCCGCTGCCTTATTTCTGCTTCACCTAGTTCTAGCGGGTGACCGAGGTAACGAATACAAGCTCGTTGATATGCGCCGAGCCATTATCCGCACACAACGGCAACCACCACTTGATCGAATACTTTTGCAGAGAGACGCGTTTGGTACGAGGCTGCGGCGCAAGGGATCGAGGCCCGATTGCAGGGAGCTCTCGGAGCTAGTGGCCAAATGGCGCGAGGGGTCGTACTCTTTGTGGGTGATGGCATGGGCATGAGCACGCTGACAGCAGCGCGCATTCTCTATGGTCAACGACGTGGAAACACTGGTGAAGAGGCTCAACTCGCTTGGGATCGCTTTCCTGCAGTCGCCCTTGCACGGGTGAGCTTTTTTCTTATTTTTGTCATAGCCTGTCGAGTCTTTAATCCACTGAGTGTATAGAAAAATGGTCCAATTGTTGACTGCAATCCAGGACAAAAACTGTGTTTGTAAACATGCTGCCGAAATTGTGGCTACGTGCTCTGTTGGCATAGCACACGCAGTACTGGCATTCAATTTCAGGGTAAAGCTATCAGTAGAATTTCAAACTACTGTTGTTGTGACAAAACCACATTAAAAACTTCTTTTGTTCTCCGATCGAAAATTCATTTCCTTTTATTTATTTTATTATTATTCCCGCGGACACCTCTGCAGGTTTTTACGATCCCTTCCCTGACTTTTATCTCCACTACACTGTCCCACAGCCACTCTTTCCTAATGTACTACTGCAGTGCATTCGTACGAGGACCAAGGGAAACTGTGGAAAACCTTGGCCGGAACACTCGGCTATGTCTTCACTGAGTTTCACTGAGTCCGAAGCTTTATTCTAGGCTTCAAGTTAAATTTGAGCCTAATTCGTGCTCTGTTACACTTGTCACAGACTTACAACGTGGATGCTCAGATCGGGGAATCCTCAGCATGCGCGACCGCTCTTCTCTGCGGCGTGAAGGCAAATTACGAGACGGTTGGTGTGGATGCGTCGAGTGAGTTCGAAAATTGCAAGTCGACCGTCGAGGCTCGAGTTCCCTCGATCATTCAGTGGGCTCACCAACGGGGTGCGCATTGCCATTATTGTTGATAGTAATTAAAGGCAGGTTCGGGGGGTCGATGTCCAAATATGATGACATGAGAATGTACATGTTGCCGTTCCACGACTGCAGGTAAATCGACGGGGCTGGTCACAACGACGAGAGTCACTCATGCTACCCCGGCCGCTTTATACGCCCATGCCCCGAGTCGTTACTGGGAGGACGATGCGAAAGTACCACCGAGTGCCCGGCCACTCTGCAGAGACATCGCCCTCCAACTGATGGAGGACGAACCCGGTCGCGGAATAAACGTGAGTCCTTAGTCTGTTCACTGTGCTTTTCCGATGAATCGAATTTTGAACGTTTCTCGCCGTAGGTAATACTTGGTGGAGGCAGACGAAGCTTTGTGCCCACGATAACGACAGACCCCGAAGAACCGGAGAAGGAGGGACGGCGGCTCGACGGAAGAAACTTGATCGACGAATGGGTTCGGAATCGTCGGGGACTAGCCGCACGATACGTCTCGAACAAGGCTCAACTCGAAAATGTCGATCCCAGGACGACGGATCATCTTCTTGGTAAGTACAGCAATGATGCCTGGCGCTCTACTAAACCGCTTAGTTCTGCTATTCACGCACGTTTTCACCGTTTGTTGTGCTTATGAAACGCGATCGATCGTCGCAGGGTTGTTCGCTTACTCTCACATGGATTTTCACGCGGATCGAAACACGAGTGGGAGCGGTGATCCCTCCCTCGCTGAAATGACGATCAAAGCTTTACGCATAGTGGCGAAAAATCCGCAGGGTTATTTTCTCTTTGTCGAGGGTGGGAGAATCGATCACGCGCATCACTACAACAACGCTTATAGAGCTTTGGATGAGACCCTTGCGTTGGAGGAGGCCGTGCAGGCTGTCATAAGAGAAGTCGATATCTCGGAAACACTGATCCTCGTGACGGCTGATCACTCTCACGTTATGACTCTCGGTGGCCTTGCTACTCGTCGCGGAAATCCAATCTTTGGTCAGTCTCTTTCTTTCCACCTCTAAGACTCGCTCATTTCTCCTCCTCTCTCTCTTTTTCCTTTTTACAACGCAAACAGGTTCCGATAGCAAGACGTCGGATCTCGATGGAAAACCCTATACCACCCTTTTGTATGGAAACGGTCCTGGATACTCTGAAACGCGGAATGACATGGGTCGCAACAGCCCAGATGATCGTGACGCAATACAGGTGAACAAAGTCCATTATCCCGCACTTGCAGGTCGGGTTAGGAAAAGCTAAGTATACTCATGTTTGGCGCTCCCCACAGACGGCAGGTGTTCCGCGAGCGTGGGCGACTCACGGCGGCGAAGACGTTCCAGTATTTGCGATGGGCCCACTCTCAACGGTCCTCTTCTCCGGCAGCGTAGATCAAAGTTACATACCCCACGCGATATCGTACATTGCCTGCCTTCAGTCCCGTCACGCCGATCGGTGCACCAACATCCAGGCCAAACGAGCAATCGAATCAAGTATTTCCAATTCTTCCTTCTTCGGCCCCAGCAGCGGACGCGGCACCAACTGCGGACCCTCCGTCGAGCCGAACAGCGCAGCTATATCCAGCGGGGTGGCAGTTACCGACCAAGTCAGAAACACTGCGGCTGCTGGGGAAACTGCACCAACCAGAAGTCTTGGCACATCCTCTGCGGCTGCTGGTCCGTCAAACCTCCTGGCCGGACATGCTGCCGCACTCCCACTGCTCTTTGGTTTCTTTTTTCATCTTTTCACGTACTCGTATAGGCACTCCATTAACTGTGGCAGTGGATATTCTGCCCAGTCATTTAATTTATGAAAATAATATTCATGTTAACGCACATCGTCACATACGGGTTCGCCGCAGTAAGAGCAGCAGCCACGTTCGACTCGTGATCTGAAAGTATTTGCGCCGATTGCACTGTCGCGATTCTGTACACATATATAATATAAATATTGTATATAGAACATGTCAGGGTGTAATTTTTCTTTGAATTAATTTTTTTATGATTCCTGCGGGTTTTTACGATCCCTTCCCTCACTTTTATCCCCACCACATGGTTCCTGAGTTCCTTGAGTTCCGTTCAGAGTGCTGCCCACAGTCACTATTTTTCCGAATGCACTACCGTATCGCATTCGCACGAGGACCGAGGGAAACTGTGGAAAACATTCGCCGATACAAGCGGCTAAGTTTCCACTGCTTTTCAGTTGGTTAACACCATCAGAATCTCAGCGAAAACTGCCTCCCGCTCGGCGATTGACACGCAAGCCCGAACATGGCTGAGTGGTCACCCAACCAAGTACTGACCGAAGTCGATGCTGCTTAACTCGTGTGATCGCCGGAGCCGCGCGACCGCGTACTCATCGCTGTGGGTTGTCTGTGCGTATAAAATGCGTTATTCATTGGCGATTTGGAATTGTCAAGAATGTCATGTGCATCGCACATGTATTTGCATGTTGACGATGTTGATTTGATGATTGATGATCGGGACAAAAGCGTCATAAAAGAGAGTCTGATTACGATGATTGAAGAGATCAGTCACAGAGAGAAAATAATTTTTAAGATTCAATAAAGCTTCGTTATAATAACAACCTTGGTGATTATTTATTCCTACATTAGCTCGATCAGGAATCTAATCCCGCGATCATTGATAATACCAGATTGATATAAATGAAATAATTAATAAAACTCAACATAAAATAATAATCGTATCATTTATTTGTTGTTGAGAACGAAGAATTACATGAACACGTTGAACTCATTACAAAATTTATAATCCTATTCAAGTGAACGTATAAAATTCTATGTCATTTTCGGGTATGGAATCCGCGCTCCTCTTTCTTTCTTCTATACTTGCTTTGGAATTTTAGGAAGCTCGCGTCGATTCGTGGCGAAATAGCGCGTTAAATGGAGAATTCGGTCACAGTATAATGAAATTATTATTTCAATTGCAATGCAAGGTGGATATTTTTCTTCTGTTCTGTTGCCACACAGTTTAGCCCAGCCGTAAAAAATTCCTGTCGGTATAAATCCTGCGCAAGTTCCTGGCTACAACATCGGTGACCGGCTGCAACGATACAGATAATTATTTTGACTTATTTAGGGTTTTCCTTTTTTTGTATTTTCCAAAATAAAGTTTCATGCAAACGAACGTATTGATAAGAAGACTCGTCAGTTTCCTCCGATTGTAGTAATTTCGCGTGAGTCATGGTGGCAATCCCAAAAAGCAGAATGCATATCGTAAAAATTCGGGTAATCTCCATCGCCGTGGAATGCATTCGATGAATATCCAGTGAAAAAAATCTCATCAGCAGTGCAGTCTTTTGTACAAACTCATGTTGAAAATAACAAATTCGAGTTTTTATAGCATAAAAAAATCATCCCCACTTTTCAGAGCTTGATTTGTTTAACTAATGTTCTAAATCATATCGTCGTAATTTCATGCAACTGAATGAAAGCTCCAGTTATACGAAATAAATTCAAGATCGTGTAAATAAGCGGAGGGCATGAGCGAGAAAGGTTTCCATCATTCACAAAAATGAAAATATAACTCCCAAAGTCAATTCACTTCTTTTTATTCTTCAGAATTTACACTAATCACCTTTTTCGATAGATTAAAAAACAAAATCCTCAGGCATTGTTTACACTATTCTTTGACTAGTGATAGTGACTAACTTTTAGCTCGGATTATGCATACAACATCCTTGAAATGATTGAACATGGCATTAACTCATGTCAAAGTTCGTTTTACACTTGGGTGAGCGGGAGATGAAATTTATCACTAAATTGACCTGCTTTCCAATGATTCTCAATATTTATTCAAGTATATAAATAAAAACGGTCATCAATTAAATGTCTTACATACAAATTTCCTTTACCCGCGCAAGAAACAACCGAATTTTTTAATTATCTATAGCCACTTTTATTGCTCCTTCAATGAATCTTTAGCAAATGCATACGTCGCGGGAAACGCACTTCGAATCTTCATGCGGAAATTCAAGAAATTTATTTTTCACCATCTTTAGGTGATTCATTGTGAAAAAAAGACGCCGAGGGTCGAATTTTTTTATCGAGAGTGGCGACATGAGATCTGGTGGTGAAATTTGGTACCACGGGACTGACTGCTCAGCAAATGTCGAACACTCAAGGGAAGTCAAACACTCAGCAATGATATTTTGGTTGTAACATTAAAAAAGTCTCGTGCGTGGAGTTTTTTTTCACTTGTTGTTATTTTCAACGTGAAGATTCCAAAAATATATTCTTATTTTTCCCGAGATCTTCGTCGCTAACCTCAAAAAGTAAACACCAAAAAGTGAAAGTAAAAAAAAACATTTTCCAAAGTCACAAACCTCTCCCATGGTCAATCGCATTTTGCACTTTTTATTTAATTGTGTTTATTTGGCTCACTACTCTCCCTCGCCAAACTTTTCTTGTTTTTATTCGGCTCAGCTGTCAATTCGCGGTCTTTGCGGCCGCCATGTTGGAAGCTGTGACGTCAGCACTTGAGTTCCCAATCATTCAGTTTCTATGGAACATAGGTCCCAATGCTTTTTTGTACTGTTGTATTCTTTACTAGAGATTTAAAGATTGAGAAAAATGTGTCATTCTGACAATATTGTATCGGGAACGTTGTCAATGATCCGAAGGAATTCGGGCTTTATTATGGCCCCAGGAGCACACAAAACTTCGTCCTCTTCGTTAATATCGACTTTGTGTTGATCTTTTTTCGTCAACCAGTACGTTTTCATTTGTCCTTTTCCCTGAAATTGAAAACAAAGTTTCGTCAAAGATCTTTGGACCAGGGAAAAGTAGTTGAAAAATATTTCGGGCATGTAAATATTTATCGTGCAATGAAACTACTAAAAACTTCGATAATGTGGAGACTGAGGTTTAACCTTGTATTATTTTTGAGCCCAAAAATTTGGAGGCTTTTCAACAAACACATTTTTTTTTCTATTCTACCTCAAACAAAATGTTAGAAATAAATATATTTTGTTTCTACTAAAATTTGCCAAATAACCTTGACTTCCATGCTTCCTCTGAACTTAATTTCATAACCTCCCTCAAGGTCGAGTAAATCTTTTGTACTTTGTGAAATGTGGATCCTCATCGCTGTAAAAAAAATACATTGTTCGATTTAAAACAAAGTGGAAACATCGAGCATTCAAGTCAACTCTAGAATTCCACAATAAATTTCGTCGTAATATTCACAAAAATGGAATCCATTTTGGTTGAATGTTTCAGTTTGAAAAATTGATTAAAAAAATAATAAAAAAAAGAGAAGAAGTAGCGCAACAATGGAAAACAGTGAATAGTTAAAATTCTCGTGGTGCAACGAACGACCTCGTTGTGCGGTTTTAGGGATGATGGATGACTCGATAATTCGAGAATTAATCCCCGGAACGGCATATTGACGAAGACACGTGACGTCACATTTATTCGGTCCCCAAAGCGACGATGACGCCTTCGATGACGTCATCAAAAATTTCACGATTGGCTCCGATTGATTTTCACAACAAATTAGTACCCCGAGATTTTGAAGAATGCTGACTACGAATCTGCTCTGAAAACACAGAAATTCAAAATGGCGTCAAGGACTTGGAGGCTCAAAATGCTTGAATTCAGAAATTATCATTTTCGAGGCGAAATTTTCTCAGCTTTCAGAATCTTAGCTCAAATTTTCTTCAAAATGCAACCCAAAAAAATCCTGTTTGTTTATTTAAAGATAAAAAAACCATTTTTTCGCTGCAATATTTTTTCGTGATGATTTAAAAAAAAATCGCAGCAGAAAAATGCACTTTTCAAAAAACAAACACGACTTTGTTGGATTTCATTTTTTGAAAACTCTTCGCTTGACTTCTGAAAACTGAAAAAATTTCGCGTCGGAAATGATCAGTTCTGAATATTTTTCGACCGGATATCAAAAGAGAAATGGCCGTTGAAAAATCGGAGAAAAATATATCCGTTTGGCCAGGTCGATCATTTAGACTTTCTGCGTTTTGAGGTCAGCATCCTAATAAACGACCTTGAAAACCTCGGTGTGAAAATAAAGTAAAAAATTGCAAATATTTTATTTTCCGCGTTTGGGGCAGCGAGCGTGGAATTTGACTTGTCGTTCAAGGGATTAACGTCATTTTTTTTTAATTTTGAAAAATTTTGAAAAAAAAAAAAAAAATTTGAAAAAAAAAATTTTTTTTTTTAAATTTTGAAAAAAAAAAAAATTTGAAAAAAAAAAATTTTTGAAAGACTATTATTCGTGGCAGTTGTTTACCAACTACACAAGACCGCAAACAATCAACAATTTTCGTTTAATCAACTTACATTCTCCCGTTGATTCCATTCGACTCGCAGTATTTATCGTATCCCCAAAAAGACAATATCGCGGCATCGTTGTTCCAACAACTCCGGCAACACATGGTCCTGTATTGACTCCTATTCGAATTTGCAATTGTTCGTGCGGCCTGTGAGGAATTATGTAGGCCCTCATACTCGCCAACAAGCCCAGTGACATTGTGGCAATTTCACCCACGTGACGATTCCCTGAAAAAAAAAAAAAAAAAAAAAAAAAAACCACTTTTAATGATTCAAGGGAATTACCAGAAATTTTCATTTCAGCATGTGGCCGAGCAAGCGGCAGGGAGTTTCCCGCGAATTATTTGGGAACTTGAATTTTAATCAAAAGGTGTTTGGATTTGGTCTTCAACATTTTTGGAAGAAAGTTATCACGAGTTCGTGAACGTTTAACCATCGAATCGAGAAAAAACGAATCGAATTGAGAAAAAAAAAAATTCTAGGAGGAAGATGTGAAATATTCCAAACTTCGAGCCGTGAACGAAATATTTAATTGGACGATCATTAAAAACGTTCAAATGACAATAAATGATAATAAAAAATGAAGCATCGAGTAAGAACAATCTTCGGCTTCGAAAACGATTAAAATCCTATGAATTGGCTTTGATGTCAAGATTTTTAATTGTTTAATAATTAAATCAAAGTATAAACTACCATTTCTCTGTGGCAATCCGCTCACCACCATATACGAATCGCCAATGGTCTCAACTTTGTAAACATCATATTTCCTTATCCTCGAGTCAAAAAGTCTGTACAGTGCATTGAGCATATTGACAACCTCCATTGGTGTGCTATTTGCGCTCAATTTCGTAAATCCGACGATATCGCTGAAGTAAATGGTAACTGAATCGAAATTTTCTGCAGGTACCTGTCGCTGTTGTTTCAGCTGCTTTATCACCGTTGCTGGAAGCATTTGATATAGCAAATGGTCGCTTTTTCCTTTTTCCTTCCTGTGACAATTTAAATTTTCACTTTAGTTCATATTTTTTATCGGTTTCGTACTTTTTCTCTCATTTTTATGTTCAACTGCAGACTGCAATATTTGATCGAATCAGAATTACTTGAAAAAAATAAAAAATAAAATAAAAAATGAAATGAAAAATAAAATAAAAAAATAAAATAAAATAAAACAAAAAATGAAATGAAAAATAAAACAAAACATGAAAAATAAAAAATAAAACATGAAAAATTAAAAATAAAACATGAAAAATTAAAAATAAAACATGAAAAAT
>JACEOJ010000087.1:755867-789460 GCA_013761285.1 Campoletis sonorensis
TATCATTTCGATGACAAACATTAGAAACTGAATTTCCAGTGAAAAGGACAGGTTGAGAGTCCAGCAAAAATCAAATTGATAAAGAAACCACCGAAAATTTCTTATTTCTGCAGTTTTTACATCTTTAATGTCTAGAAGTCTATCAAAAAAAAAAAACGAGTATGTTTAAACAAAATCATTAAAGTAAATATTATCGTAATGACACCGAATTGAAAAAAAAATCTTGTTACTTTGTTTTGGATATAATTTCAACGTTCAAATTCATTCAACACGAGAAAAAATTCACTTTTTTGTCCTAATCCTGATATGAATTGATTTTACTTAATCTTTTTTTTTTAATTTTTTGTTTCAAAAAAGTTATTATTTACTTTTTTTGCGTATGACTGCACAACGAGTACATCCTCAAAAATTGCAATTGGCATGCAACAGCGGCAACAACGTAGCAACGGTCAATCGGGCATATATGATTTAATCCACTGTGTAAGCACTCATCGCCGAGATGAGGGGGAATACTGGTAATTGCAGTGAAGACTTAACAGATCTATATGTATATATAAATGGTAAATAGACAACAGGTTTAGTATTTCTCCGTTCAAACATGCATTTTTCTTCTCAGCCATCTTTCTCATTTCTTTAATGTTACGAATTTTGCATATTCAACTTCCATATAAGAAAGTTGTTGCATCATAAAAAGCAGCCAACCGGATTTCATTGGAGTTCAATCCAAATATCGCGATTTAAAGATTTCAAAAAAAATCAGAAAACCCTACAAATTCATGATCCAGTCCCGAGCAGTCATTTCCGGCTTGAAAGTGGCCGTTGATTTTTCGAATTTGCAGTAACGATCAATTAAATTTTGACTGGTCACTAATTACACAAGTTAACATTGATTAATTTATTAATTAGATTGAATATTTTAATTAAAAAAACATCGTAGCTTTTCGTAAATTCTGTACTTTTGCACTTCTGTCCTGTTTGACTGACACATTTTTTTTCGAATTCCCCAGTTTATTCAAAAATGCAATTAGATAATCTCAACATTCCTAGATTCTCCTTTCTTTCTCGAAAAATTTTCCATTCGTAAATTCTCTGCCAAATGGAAAATCAAGAATGGAATGTTCTTAAAAACCGCTTCCCTACTTTCCGCGCAAGATCCCAAGTATCAACACTCAATTTAAAGCCGTGTCTGTGCAAACAAAATCTCCGCGCAATTAGATAACCTCGAATTCTTCATGTTTTCCAGACTCAGAATGAAAGAAAGATTGAAAAAAGCGAATCACGTAATCGCCATTGTTTGCAGAAATTTTCGTTTCCGTTCTTCGAACCAACTCCGCATTCACAAAAAGCCTGTAACCTAGTTTTTCGGTTCCTGATTTAAAATCATGGTCGGGCATGTGTGAAATAACATGGTATAATTATCATTTTTTAACCTTTCTTGACAGCTAGATCTTGAAAAGTCTCGAAAAGTCTTTAAAAGTCTTCAAAAGTCTTTAAAAGTCTTTAAAAGTCTTTAAAAGTCTTTAAAAGTCTTGAAAAGTCTTGAAAAATCTTGAAAAGTCTTGAAAAGTCTTGAAAAGTCTCGAAAAGTCTTGAAAAGTCTTGAAAAGTCTCTAAAAGTCTTGAAAAGTCTCGAAAAGTCTTGAAAAGTCTTGATAATTCTTAGAGCGAACTTTCTTGCAGTCAAAAAGTAGTCCCAGAAGGTAGCCCCTAGGGATCGTCATCCAGAAAGGAGCAAGCAATTAAAAAATCACATTTTCTAATAATTATTTCAATATTTCGGATATTTTGAAAGATGGCGTGAGATAAGAAAACCATTTGGCCGCATTTGTATAATCATGAAATCTTAAAAAGAGATCAGCAACGACGTCGTATCGAGAATCAAGGATGCCCAGACCTATTTGGCATGTGAAACATTTATTCCTTTGAGGAATTGATCGGTGGTATCCACAGCAAAAGAAAAAAACAGTCAACATTTGTCTAAATACATAAACATTTATTGTATGGGTATGTGGTGGAATAGATATTCATGTTGTAGATTGGCAGTGAGGGCGGTGAAAGGTGAAGCATCTGCTACGTCGTCGTCGTCGTCGTCGTCTTCGTTGACTTCGGGATCCGCACGGAGGACACGAAACAAATGTCACTGTCCTCCCATATATAAAAGATCGAAGCCTATTGTTTCTTCGGATTCTCCCATATTACCACCACCACAACTAAATGTGTTTGCTCTATGGATGATCCCAGAGTTCGCTCGAGAACACCCGATCACATAATCATGCCCATTATTATGCAAATCAGCCAATTTAGGTGGGTTGGGAAAATAGAGGATGAAGGGATTGATGACTGAGCTGCATATTTTCGCTCGATTTCATTCTCTTCAAATCAAATTTTGCCATTAAGGCCTTGTGGAAAATGGTCTGTCATGGAAAAAGATCGATTTTAATAACTTGCAATGAATTTTACAAAAATTATAGTTCCATAAACCACCTAAATTTGGAATTAATCCAAAAAAAAATCCCACTTCGATAAACTGCCTGAGGACGAGCTGGAAAACCAAAAGGAACCAAGAAAATAAGCAATGATTGCAATTTCAACTCCAAAAATGACGCTTTTGTGCATTTCGCAATAATCTGATCGAAAGTTTTGCATATGATTTTTTCAATAAATATTTTATGAATAAACTCGTTGTAATCCTGAGTCAAAAAAAATCTATTATTTTCTAAGAACTTGGAATTTTATTGCAAACCTAAAATTGTAGTGGTTGGTTTTACCACGAAGTTAATTAAACGTCATCCAATTAAGAGAAAATGATTCGAATTGAGAATAAAAGTCTTGAGAATCTTGCATGGTTCCATTGAAGCATCGAGTTAAGATTATGGTAATTTTGTATCCAAAGATGTCGACAGAATAGTCTGCCGAGAGAAGGCAAGTTCACGGTGGATCATATGCAGACTCCGTAGATCTTATTTCTCCAATAATTAGAGTACATTAACCCGCGCGAGTGCCTAAAGAAATCGCGTTGATAAATAACCTCGAAGATAGACTTTTAGCAAAAAGTAAAAACACAAGATTAGCATTAATCCAGCAGAGGGCAGTGCTCTGCTACGAACGATCAACAAACTTGGAATGTCTAGTAGGTTGTCTGCAGCTTAGCTGCGACTTACCTAGACCTTGAGACAGTTTGCTTTCACGCTCGGCTACAACGAGAACTCTCGTAACGAAAGCGTGTTCTTCCTAGTGTAATAAAAAAAACGTTGAGGAGGAGAATGTGGAAGAGGGCGGGAGAGTGGAAGATTACTTAATCGAATCGCTATAAACCTAAATTGTTGACGACTTAATTAGGACAAAGAAGACTGGACTCAACGAAAAAATGGAATGCTTTTAAATATAAATAGGACAAGCTTAGGACTGAAACATTGGTTCGTGTCGAAAGGAAAAGGCGTGAAATGATGCAATCGACAAGATTTTCCATGTGGCCGCCGTATCGGAGAGAGTAGAAGAAAGCGTAGGACAAGAATTTGTGTTATGATGTCACGTCCTTCCCCTCAACGGATTCGTTCATGAAGCCATAGGCAATTACATCTTTCGCCGATTGACGATATCACATTGTTGTCCTAATAAACAATTGATTAATGTTATTGTTAGAATGCGCATATTCTAATAGACAAACGAGCTGTCGAAGAGTGCAGGAGGTGAAAAAAAATCCTTTTGTGTCGTATGACAACGCATCCTGGGGTACCCCATGGGAAATAGGATTCCCATCTTTCCTATTCGACCTATACCGCGCGAATAATCGAGACAGAGCCTCAATCTTCAACTGCTGCTGCACCTCCAACAGGCTAATACGATGGATTGGAATTCCATGTTCACGCCATGACTATTTTGTTATTTTATCTTCATGCAGCCTCAGAACAAAAATGTACTAAAGGAGATGTGATTGAAAACGTTGAAATCATTGCACTCGAACTCGTTTTGTTTTTTGTCCCAGCAGACTGGCTTCTTAGCGATGGTTACGACTTTGTTCGGGATTCGCAATACTTGAGGAACACGAAACTGTGTTTCCCGACCATCCTACCCGAAAAATACATCTACCGAAAGTAGTCGACCTGTCCAGGTGTATTGCCGTCCCATTATTTGGGAAGACTCTAAATCAAGGTGCCTACTAAATCAAGGTAGGCAGTTTTCCTGGATTTCTGATGATTCTCTGGGCATCCCTCATCATAGAAGGACCTCAGCGATGGGATCGTTTGGTGAAGACCATCGGCAGGAATGATGAATTAGTTCATTACATTGGTAAATTGACTTAAATGGGCCAAGTACATGCGTTCTTTTGCTATCGACCTCTGATTCCTTTCACCCAAACAATTAGGGGACCATTTATAATATGTTTTATCCTAATTGATTCTAACGTATGCTTGCGTATAAGGAAGCAAATGTCACGGAGGTAAGAACATCACAAAACCTTTCGTGCAACAATTTCCCTCACAATTATGTTGAAAACTGCAAACACTCCAAGCGCACCAAGGAAGAGAGAATTGGCCATTTGATGGAAAGGAAGTCAAGAGAGATGAGAACCCTAATCCCCGAGTGACGCCGTTGTCTTCACTCGCCTGCTGGCACAGAGCGACGAAGATCATCTGCTTTGATCTATCGTTAAAGACCACGTTGAACAATCTCCGTGAAGCCTCTCGTCATGCCTCGTATGAAAGGTCGAACTTCTTGAAAACTCATTGAGCATATGATACAATCCTTTACTACATCATTATACCACGCAACGTCTTAAGCGATGGAATCTCCATTATTGGGCCGTTCTTTGTGATCGATCGGATTCACTTATTTATTCAATATGCCTATCTATTTAGTTTTTGTACTCAATTTTCAATTTTCATTCCGAACCAGTCTTAATCCACCTTCATTCTTTTTCCTCACTCTTCATCCGGAATGCGGCATTTTCCCTTTTTCTCCAACGTCCCAACCTCGTCTTTGTCTTCAATTGTTGGCAGATCTTTCTTCTTGCTCGTTTCAAGGTCGATTTGAGAACGTATCATCGGAAAACTCGTTACGTGTGGGTGCACTACGGATTCCAATCCATGTTGACTTTTGCTTAAGGACATCAATATCATAAAAAGTTCATCAAATTTGGTCATCACGTTCTTCAGCATCAATTATGCAGACACACATTCATTCGAATTGTTTTTTCTCTACTTTTTGCAGACTACTTTTTTGAAAAATCTTTAAAAATCTGAATTTTCATATTCAATGCTGAAGAATATGCTCACCAAATTTTAGTAAATTCTAAGCTTTTCGAAATTCCCTAGGCTTTTAACATAGGCATCAGCGCTGAGTGTAGCCACACTCCTTAAGCTTCATCGTGTCACATGATGTTGCAAGATAGGATCGAAGTCTTTATCATATGATCTTTGCAGTTTTTATTTATCTTCTATTGTTTAGTCCTATTGCAGAGAACCAGAGATCTAGGGATATAGGGAATAGTTTTCTATGCTTAGAAAACATTTCAAATGTGGAGTTCAGGGTCATTGATTTTAATAATTATAAACTGGTAAATAGTGCTTTTGGACATTCGGGCGGGAATTTAAATTCGTAAATTCGAAAAAGTGGAACAAAAACAGCTGACAATGAACCCAAACACTGGTAAATTCGAAATATTGAAAGTTTTCAAACTCGTCGCATGTGTATCCCAAGAAATGTTGAAACCCGAGAATAAGTGTCGTTGATACGAAGGCATTCATTTACGCGGGTCCGGCATGTAAATGGAAATTATTAATATTACGGGACTACCAACTTTCCGATTAGAAGGCTACCAACGAACCTTTCACGGACGAGATCATCTCTAATGGATTTTGATTCACGAGTTTAACATTTATTTTTTTTCTCTCTCGCGTTGATATTCAAAAAAAAAAAGGAGAAGGCATGAACTTGCCGGACTCGTCTGCCTGGTTGTTTATATTAAAATATTGCAATTACAAATGGCCCTCCGGTGCAAAAAGCAATATGTCAGCTGTTTACGAACATGGCGATCGAAAATTTGCCTCCGTTTTCTCAATTTTGTAAGAATTTACGACAAACATCATAGAAATGATTTATTTTCTGTCCCTTCACGACTATCCAGTCAAATTTAGAGCAAAAAATGCTCATTCCAAAAGTAAATTAGAATTAAAAAAAAAAAAGTAACGCTGAAACGGCTGTTTGAGGTGAAAAGTGATGGTGTAAAGATGGAACAACCTTTCGCCTTGTAGTTATGTAAGGCCTCGGGGCTCAGTGACCTTTACTTCGTTCATGGCACGCGGCATTTACGTATATATACACCACGTTGATTACGATGTATCAATCCTGTTCTCTTCGAAAGATAATACTTTTCGAGGAGATTATGCGTCGCGCGAATGTCAAAG
The DNA here is from genome assembly GCA_013761285.1 of Campoletis sonorensis. Classification (NCBI taxonomy): domain Eukaryota; kingdom Metazoa; phylum Arthropoda; class Insecta; order Hymenoptera; family Ichneumonidae; genus Campoletis; species Campoletis sonorensis. Next base: position 762,275 of record JACEOJ010000087.1, read on the forward strand.
TCCCAATCGAGCTCAGAGAGCAAAAAAAAAAAAAAAAAAAATTACCATGCTTATTAAAAAATATATTACATCTATTAAGTCATGCTTAAAATATTCGGGAAATACATAGAACTTGGTGGCATACGTTGATTCCCTAGAATCATTGTTTTTTTCGACCTAAAATCCGGTTTATTATGCAACCACTAAACTTTCTATTGAAAAAGTTCCCGTTTTTTTGTAGTTCTGAAAATTCACTAGTTACCGACGAACGGTAAAGTCGATTCCTTTCAATTTAAGGATTCATCGAAATGCTGCTCCGTTGATGTTGCAGGCTGCGATGCTTCGTAAGTCAGTAAAACAGAAACAGTTGGAAGAATCAATAAATGGCGTAATAATTCACCAAAAAAGTGTTAGCTGGTCCTTAGGAAAGACAGATTTCTTCCACCACAGTTTGATGAAGACGATTTGTTAGTCGCTAGAGTGGGGGGTCGATAATTGGAATGTAGAAACACGTTGTTCACGGACACGCTTGACGTTTAAAGAAAAAGAAGAGATACACGTTGTTCTCCTTTAATGACAGAATAACGAGTATCTTTTCTTTTCCTCAGAATATCAAGCGCGTCCAAGAACAACGTGTATCTACTTTGTTACCGACCGCGAGACTGACAGGATTTTTACCGACCGAACGACTGACAGATCACTTTAACTAGCGATTTAGTTCTGACAATGAAAAAAAATGACTTCCTGAACTATTCTAACATCGGCTACGTAATTCCCAAATGAATAGCAGCTGAAGAAAGAGAAAATATCATTATTTCAAATTACATTCGCCCAACTATACGCCCAACAAACTTTTGTTAATATTGAAACAACTATTATTCCAAAAACTATAATAATGTCGTCATTAAATTGCCCAAACGAAATCCTATCTGTAACAATAATAAAAAAGAAGATTAAATTAATTAATCTGCCATAGAGAACCGCAGTACGCGCAGGATCGCTTCACTCACACACTGACGCAAGCACACTAACGAAAATAGTTACGATGACGCTCAGGAGTTGACGCTCGATTTGCCGTGTAGACCCTACCGTAGACCTTCCGCTAAGATGTTTACACATCAATTACACATCAATAACCACTCGGCGAGAGGGGGAACAAGGAAAATTGCAAAATAAGATTTGCTCCTCGTGTCGTCGCTTTAACTCCTCCGAGCAAAAATCATTCTTATCGCTCGGCTTTTCTTTTAATTGTAAACAAAATAAATAGTGGTGCGCGGATACGGGAGAAAGACAGAGAAAGAGAGAGAGAGAGAGAGAGCATGGCGGACACCGAGGATGCGGAAGAGGAGATACGACGTGCCCTTTACGTCGTACAATCGATGATTGACATATCGGCCGATCGTCTTGAGGGCCTGAGAACACAGTGCTCGACTAGTGCTGTTCTTACTCAACAAGAAATTCGGACTCTCGAGGTGTGCAGTAATAAAAAATCGAAAAATAATGTCTTTACAAACATTCGATCGATTTTATACGATGAAAATTCAATTCTCCCAAACTGTCAATGTCAACCTTTCTTCGTTCCTTTAAACAACAACAACAACAACAATTTCCATTATCCTTCCATCAATCGTTCATTTAGAACGTTTCGATAGTAATGACATTTTTTATTAAATCTAGTTACAACACCAAAAATTTAGGTCACATAACTCGTACAATTCTACGAAAAAAAAAAACATCCAATTTTCGTCTTCTTTGAAATTTTTTTATCAAAAATTCGATCTTTTAATCCAGTCATAATTGAACGGGGCTTAAATAATTATCAGAGTTTCTTAGCACAGTTATTATTTGCTCGTTTATTTCTCTATCATTAAAAAATAAGATATTTGGACAGCGCTACAACAAAATATTATTGAAATATAGAAAAGATGATGAATGGTTAAAACAGAACGAAGAAAATTATGTCATTTCCTATTTTTTTCAGATTAAGACTTTTTCCAAAATAATTTTTTCAAATTTTGGTTCAATTTTCTCGATCCTCGTATTACAATGTGTAAAAAACTAAAGTTTTCAGCGTCTAGCAATCCAAATTTTCGGTGTTTAAAATCGCAACTTTAACCCGAGCTTTTGGGGGAAGTTTTGAAAAAAGACGATTTTTCACGACTAATAACTCGATTGTTAAATAGTAAAACTTTCTCAAATTTTATCCACTGTTCAGCATTATTGTTAAGAAGGTTCCTACGAATTTTGAACGATTGAACTTGGAATTTGTCGAACGCACGCCAAACGGTGAACCTCCTTAAAGGATGCCCTGAAAAATGCTCAAGTCGCCCCGTCTTTAATGAACTTTTGTTATTCTTTGTTGTTTTTTTTGCTTTTTAGGGAAAATTGATAAAATTATACTCGAAGCAACTAGTAACGAAAGCGAAGCTGCCGGTAGAATCGTTGCCAGCGGAAATGAGACAATATCCGTCGATCCAACAGTGGCTGAGGGTGGTCGGTTTGACTCCGGAATCCATACAAATGGTTTGCGCCAAAATAGTGTCGCTAGAAATACTGAAAGAAAAGTCGGAGCACGAATTGAGCGGAATTCTTGGAGAGAACAACGAGCGTCATGCGGAAGAGCTCAGGAGGTTGTGTCGAGCTTTGCACAATTTGCGGAGATATATCGGTGAGAAAAAAGCAAATTTTGTCATATTTTCTGTTTGAAGAATATTCTGTTTGGAAAAAAAAAGAGAAAAATAAAGATAATTTGTACACGAGGGAAAGAAAATGAAAGTTAACGGAGTGACATTGAAAAAATAGATGTTTTACTGCGCGACGACATGGAAAACAGCGACATGAATTTATACTGGGACTCTTGGGATCGTCACCATCTTCGAAGCGGTCCGTCGCCACGTCCAGTGAGATCCCGAGTCACTCGAGTCTCCGTACCCTCCGAAGATTGCATTCCTTATCAAAATAACAACAACAATAATTCGAACAGCGAAACACTGGGTCAAGCTTCTTCGATAATATGTCTCGCCTCTAGTCCACCCTTGACACCGATACTCGGCAGACAAGAACGCGGTAAGTCGTGGAAAATAGAAAAGGTGACAAAAAAATATGAGGATTATTGATTAACGAGCTTCGATCGTCACTAAGTAACGGCAAAATCATCAGATACAATTTTTGCAAAATAATTCTTTGAAATTTTGCGTGAATCTTCTCGAACGTCGTATTATAATGTGTTAAAATCATTTGAGAAAGTTTCACCGTTTGGTAATCGAGATATTCAGTCTTTAAAATCGCGACTTTAACTCGCGGTCTGGTGGGAAGTGACGAAAAAAGACGACTTTTTACAACTAGTAACTCGATTTCTAAACGGTCATATTTTCTCAAATTTTACCAACAGTTGAGTATGATTGTTAAGAAGATTCGAGGAAGATTCGTACGAATTTTAAAGAATTAAACTTGAAATTTATCCAACGCATCATAAACGATGGAACCTCCTTCAAATGCTTTATCGTATAATCGTATGTTTTGTTTTTCGAATTTTAGCACCGGGAGTTAAATTTCCGACGACACCTCCTCCCAGTAAAAGGCACCAGACTGGTTTGCATACAAATTCGACGCAGCCCGAAGTATTCCCTCTCACTAAATCAAAATCCCACGAGTCCCAGTTGGCGAACCGTTTGGAAAATGGCGACCCAGCTACAAGGTTAGTGAAAAAAAACGCTGCGATGATTCTGAGCCAAAAAAACCCGTACAATGTAAACGACAGTTCCATTAAATAAAAAACAAGCGATGAGAAGCCCTTTTTTTCGATAATACACATGATTTTTCTTTTTCAGTTGCCCCAACGAACATCTGCAAACTCGTAGACGAAGTCGTCTCCCAACTGAGCCGGGCTCTTGCAGCAGCAACGCAGACATAACGACCGAAAGTCTTATGCCAAACACAAATAGTCCCGTTAAATCGCCGCCGTATTCGAGCGTCGAAAGTGACGATAACGGTTACAAGGGACCAGGTAAATCATTTTATAACTAATAATAAAAATAAAAAAACAATTATTCCAATTATTCCAAACGTTTTTCTTGAACAAAAGACAAGATTTCCTTGGGTTCGAAAAAAAAATTGCACCAACTACAAAAATTGATTTCCACGTTGACATTTGTTTTTTTTATTATTTTTTTTAATCGATTTCAACCGAAGTAAAGAAATGAAAAACTATGTTTAATGAACTTTTTTAACCGAAACAGTAAGTAGCAGTCTTCAAGTGCCAAAGTCTCCACGAACGCCGACGGTGACCCGTGGCATGGGTCACATAATAGCCCATCGTTTTACAAAAACTTTTAAAATGATGACGACGTGCGATTATTGCGACAAGCAAATGTTTATTGGTACGGGATTGAAATGCACCGAGTGCAAGTACAAGTGTCACAGAGATTGCGAATCCAAAGTACCACCTTCGTGCGGATTACCTCAGGAATTATTCGACGAGTTCAAAAGAACTTTACAAGCGGATGGTACGTTATTAAAAATTAAATGACAATATTTTTCATAATTATCAATAATATTTCAAGTTTTTAACAAGCTTTTAGACCAAGTTTAACGTGTCAATTAAACGAATTGTAAGTGGATTTATATTGCAACGTGTCTTGTTAACGGAGAAACATTAAAAACGATAGTTTTGCAAAACCATCGACTGTCAAATGCAAATTTCCATGATGACACAATTTCACTGGGATTTTTCAAAGAATTATCTGTATTTTTTGACCGATTTCATTAATATTATTCATAATATTGAATAATATTTCAGTCTATATTTTATTATTATTGTTATTATTATCAATAGAACCTATTTTAGGCCTTGGTTGCCTCGAAAAAGCATTGATATTTACAAAAAAATTCTCATTTGTAAATATTATTCTCCAGTGAAAGAAAAACGTCGCGTAACTTGTCGAATTTGTCAAAAATACAAGTTTCCCAGAGCTCAACGCATTGTAGAATTTTTACCGGCGGATATTACAGCTAATTACTATTTTTTAATTGGATTTATTTATTTATTTTTATTCTAGGAATGGTCAACGCTTCACCCGTACTCAGCAAACCGGGAATTACGTCACCAAACCATCACAGCCCGAGTGTCCACAGTTCCTTAAATCAAAGAGATCGCAGATATCGTACTTATCCTCATCCAGCGATAAATGTGCCGTTTCCGGTAAAAAAACTAAATAGAAATTTTGACATTTTTTCTATATCATTGGTTGCACCCATCGGGGGCACGTGAGTCACTTTGTTTCTCAAATGTTTTTTCTCATCTTAACAATATATTTGAATTTTAAAAGGGTGCGGACTCTAGTTCAAATACTTCGAGCTGCAACAGCTCAACGCCTTCTAGTCCAGCTTTGCTACCGGGCAACACTACCCAAACACATCAGGCAACAACCAAACAACAATTCCATTTTCCAGGTACACGCTTTTTACCGAAAATATCGTCTTTACCCTCTTTTCTTTATTTTTTTTATAATTTCCGTATTTTTTTTTTTTTTTAAGTATTTTATTCTTTAAAAAAATTATTTTATTCTTGAAAATGACAAACATTTAATATTTTTTAATTTAATAATATTTTTCAAAATATTCATTTTATTTTTTTTTAATATTTTCGAATATCATTTTTTATTTTTTATTCTTTCATGAATTTCCAAGTACAAATTTTTTCTAGCGAATAAACAATCTTCATTATATTTAGGGCATCATTTTTTTTTTGTGGCGAAAAAATTATTATTATTATTTTTAGTATCGAGCTTTCCTTTCATGATAAATATAAAATGGTAATTATATTAATTTTGAATCGTTTGACAGACGTAACGCTCAATGATAAAGGCATCATGTTGGAAAGTCATCACCTCGAGGGCACGACGATGTCAAGTGACAGCGATCGTACCGTCAGCGTTTCCGGTTCAGGAAGCGTCAGCACAGATTCCGAACGAACACCTGTCAGAGTCGATTCTCAAGACTCTCAAGTCTCGGACGGTGAACCAGGCGACAGTCGATGGCCTCGACAAAATAGCGTTAGTATTAATTTGTCTTTTTCTCGTTGTCAAATTTTTCACTCAAGTTTTGCCAAAATTCATTTATTATCATTAATAATTGCTAATTAATTAGTAATAATTAATGAATTAATTAATATAATCAAAGAGCTACACAAATTATTACCTCGAATTTGAAAAATTCGTTAATTTGACAAAATTTCTATAAAATATTCCACGATATTGGAAAAGGGTAGAGAATTAATAGGTTTTATCTTTTTCTTTGCAGTTGTCGATGAGAGAATGGGACATTCCATACGACGAGTTAAAAATCGGTGAACCAATTGGTGTTGGGCGATTTGGTACGGTTTATCGTGGCAATTGGCACGGCGACGTGGCTATAAAAGTACTAAACATGGATTATTATCTCGATGATGACAAAACCCTCGAGGCTTTCAAGCTAGAAGTAATTACGTTTTAATTTATTCAAAATTAGCTCCGTCTTTTCATTTGTTGAGTTTCAAATAATTCCACATTTATCGCAATATTTTGTATTGTCGCAGGTTGCTACATTCCGAAAAACGAGACACGAAAATCTAGTTTTATTCATGGGGGCTTGTATGAAACCTCCGAGACTGGCCATCGTGACGAGCATGAGCAAGGGCATGACACTTTACGCTCACATTCATCTGCACAAAGACAAATTTTATATGAACAAAACGACCATCATTGCCCAGCAGATCTCTCAGGTATTTGCCTTTTATTTATTTTTTATTTGCTTTATATTTTTATTTTTTAGACTTTATTTGCTTTATTTTTGAATTATCCGTTCAAAAAACAAGTGGCTTTCAAGTTTGAGGGCTTTTTTTGTTGAGTTGGAGTTGGAAAAAAGGGAAATTGAAGCTGAACTCAAGGAAAAATTTGCAAGACCGGAGAATCAGGAAAAATAAATGAAAAGTTTTACAACATTTTTTTTCGTCGGGTTTCTTAAGATTGCAAAATAATGGTAGCTCCCAAAGGAATTTAACCTAAAGTTCTGAAAACTAGAATCTTGAAGCTTTAAAATGCTTCTTTTTGAGTCCCGATTCGAGCATTTTGTATCCGTTAAAAATCACGTCAAAAATGTAATAGACTTTTAAAAAAATTCATACTTTTAAATAAACGTGTTTCAATGATTAATTTACAAGCTTTTGTGTACAATGAGTGAAATTTTTCTGTTGAAAATCAGGGAATGGGATATCTCCACGCGCGTGGAATTATTCACAAAGATTTGAAGAGCAAAAATATCTTCCTCGAAAATGCGAAGGTGGTGATAACTGATTTCGGACTTTTCAGTGTAACGAAACTTTGTTACGGCAACAGGTAATAAACGATGCATAAAAATATATTTAAATAGAAATATTTGTTCCATGAAACGGAGAAAAAAAATTACTTTTTTCAGGAAAGGAAATGGTTTGAGCATTCCGCCCGGTTGGCTGTGTTATCTAGCGCCGGAGATCGTGCGACGTCTTCGTCCACAGCAGAATCGTGATCAGGAAGAATTGCCTTTTTCGGAGTCGTCGGACGTTTATGCTTTTGGGTAAGAATTTTAATGAAGTTTAAGCATATTCGGAATGAAATTTGAACGGCATTTCCGTGCTTGCAGTACCGTTTGGTACGAGCTGCTTTGCGGCGAATGGCCGTTCAAGGGTCAATCGCCCGAGGCGATTATTTGGCAAGTTGGAAAAGGAATGAAGCAGACCCTGGCGAATCTGGAGGCATCACGGGACGTGAAGGTGAGTAAAAAATGGATGTTTGTGAAAAAAAAACTTTTCAAGCTATTTTCAGCTCATTTTTTCTTCTTTTGTTTCTTTAATCAACGGAATAATTTTGTTTACAGGATATTTTGATGCTGTGCTGGTCTTATCGTCCGGAAAATCGTCCTGACTTTGCAAAGTTACTGACAACGCTCGAGAAGCTGCCGCGCAAAAGATTAGCTCGTAGCCCATCGCACCCGATCCACCTTTCGCGTTCCGCCGAATCGGTATTTTAGAGAGTGAAAAACTAAAATTGCTTATTGCACGGGCGGGGCTTTAAAAAAAGGGCGAATTCGACGGGTCAGTTAAATCCTCGACACTTTTATTCAATAATCTCGATTCTTTTAAGTTCCTCGCGTCCATGCACTTTCCTCTTGTAAATAGCGATTTTTAAATTACGACAAAATATCACAAACAATATCACTCAAAACGAATCATTCTTAATTATCGCTGTAACGAAAAAAAACGAAAAAAAAAAACAATTAATAGTAATAATAATCAAATAAAAATATAACGGAATGTCCTTATCAATCAAAGATTAAGTCCACGTGGCGCGTCTGTGCAAACGACAAAAACTAAATTGACTCGTCGTAGAAATTGTGAATTCCGATCGTCAACTCGGGGCAGTGAAAACAAAAATCAAGTCTGAAGCAGCGGATCAAAGTTTGTGAAAAAAACAAAAAAAATCTAAACGTTGACGGTACAAAAAAAAATGTGCACTAAAACGAGATGAAAAAAAAAACAGAAAAAAAAATATCAATTTCTCTGTCTATATCGTGCCGCGCTGCCTATCACGAAAAGTATTGATCGAGAGTATTAAAAGTGGTCAAACATTAACAAATAAATAATAACGAAAGAGATAATCGGGTGTAATACGATTTAAACGAGGAAAATCATTTTTCCGATATTAAATTCAACTGATATAAATTACGTCTATTCCGATGTAATAATAAAATAGTTAAACAATTATTATAATCATTGGAAAAAACAAGAAAAATAATATTAATAATAATAATAATAATAATAATAATAATACAAACAGAAAAAATTAATTGTAATTAATAATCCGCGGTCCTGTTACTTTTCAATCGTATGTTAACTAATAACAGGCCCTCGGAATTTTTTTTCATAACGAATACGAACGACGAGTACTAGTCATTGTTGAAAAGTAACTTTAAAACAAAAAGATAAAATAAAAATGAAAAAATGATGAAAAAATGATGCAAAAAATTGAAAAAAAAGCACGAAAAACTCTGACGTATTGACGAATAGTCGTCGAAGAAATACGGGGAACGTTCGTCGTGTCTGAAGCCGAGGAAATACCGCAGAAGAAAAAGCGGGAGAATAAAAAAAATGATGAAATTTATAATCGATCTTCGGGGCAGAAACGATAATTCGTCCCGAAGGATTATTTTTGGGCGAAAAACAATGAGTTAACCGCGAATGATCTCATAGAAAATATTGTACATTATTTAATAATCGACCGACAGAAAAAACAAAACGAATGGAGAGGCAAAAAAGAATTTTTTAATTTTACGACTCGACGCGTTCTCGGGCGAAAGTTGTCGCGTGTTTATTCTAGCGACATTTTTTCAACCCGAGCAACAATCCACGAGACAGATTTTTGAATGCTTGAAATTATGTGATAGAACGAACCAAGACTCGAAAAGAAGAAATTCAAATTTTATTGAAACAAGAAATTGACGGATTGCCGTCGACTAACGAAAGAAAAAGCGAAAAACTTTTATTCTTCGTAATTTTAACGGTTGGCGATTCTGACACGAAAGATAAAAAATGTTCTCAACGATTACTGAAATCGTTGTTGAAAAAAAACTGACAGTCGAAAAGGACAAGCGTCAAAATAAAGTGAGAAATCAAAGAAAATTGACGGACGACGCAAACGCGACGAAAAAATACGAAAAAAAATGTGAAAATAAACAAAAATTCAATCGATTTTAATGTTAATCTGTCCTGGTTAATGTACCAATTTTCCGAAAATTTAGATTCGCGTTACCTTGTATTGGTGTTAATAAAAAATACATATGTAATACGAATTAGAACAACAGTTTTGCCAACTATTCACTTCGATATTTCATACAATTTTTCTCTCTCTCTCTCTCTCTCTCTCTCTCTCTCCTTTTTCCACTCCTTTCTCCTCAAGTTCACGACATTGAACTTTTTTCAAAGACTTTTCTCTCATTTATTTGAATTAGGAACACTGATCGTTGTAAATTTGTCGCATTTCTTCCAGACGATTGCGGAGAAGATTTGCTCGAATCTTGTTCATCTCGATTCTTGCTTCCAGCGTCTGTATCAGCGGTTTCGTAATTGTATCCGTTATGTGTGTCAAAGCACGAGTTCTTACTGAAAAAGAAAGAAAAAAAATATAACAACTTCATATTATTTTATCAAAAAAAAAAAAAAAATCTTATTAACTAATCGACTAAAAAATAAATTTCAGATGATTTTAGATGAAAAGTAGCTGTCGTTTGAGCGTAAAAAATCAATGAATAATATCGAATCAATTAAATATTTGTAACAATGTGAATGGAAACGAGATTTAAGAGAAGAAAAAAATTGTACAATGAACACGATGGATCGTCATTGGCATAAATTACAATGAAAATACGCAGTTTGACAATATTTTTGTGGTCGTGACCAAATGTTTTCCTTAGTTGAGTCAGCGTCGTACAAGCGCTAGGCGGCTTGTGACTTTATCACGAAAAAACATAACCGTTTGTATTCGCACCAGACTCCTATTCATCACGAGGTGAAACGAGTCATGAAAATTCACCGATTCACTTCTTATTATTTTGTCTCGATACCGTACGATAATTTACAATGTTTATACAGCGAAGAGAGACAAATGTGGGCGATTACATAAGTCAAATGAACCAATGAAAATGTTGAGGGAACAAAGGCCCAACGACGAATTAGGAAAAACTGAGAGAGAAAGAGACGAAAAGAAATTGAATAAAAACTGACGAACGACTCTTGAAATGCTTCAGTATTGTATTTTTGTTTTTTCAGCGACCAACATGCCTCGAATTTTATCCATCGGTATTCTTATTATTGCTGTCACTTGTGCTTGTAAGTCCATTTTCATAAATTACGAGTGAAACCCAATTTTTTGTAAACTTTACTATCACCTGATATTCTTGTTATTTTTTTTTTTTTCATTCATTGACACAAATTTCCATGATGACACAATTTTACTGAGATTTTTTAAAGAATTATCTGTATTTTTTTAACCGATTTTAAGGCACCACGTCTCATTTTGTTTATCAACTGATCCTCTACGAATCCACCGCGTAGATTTTGTTTAAAACTTAATCGTTTTACTGCTGCAGTCAATTGTTTATTAAGCGAAAAGACTTTTTCATAAATAATTTCTGAACCAGTGAACTTGAAAAAAAAATTACGTGGTGGGTTCGTAGAGGATCAGTGAAGAAACGAAATGAGACCCAGGTGCATTAAAATCGGTTCGAAAATACAGGTAATTCTTTGAAAAATCCCAGTGAAAATGTGTCATCGTGGAAATTTGCATTTGTCAGTTGATGGTTTTGCAAAAATTATCGTTTTTAATATTTTTCCATGTTAATAAAAATTGCCTAGTTTTCCCCGGATCCATCGACAGATTAAAAATTTAAAAAAAAATTAAAAAATCCAAGAAATTTGTATAATTCAATCGATTGTACCTACAACTCGAAATTTTTTCTCCAGTTGCAAAAAGTACATTAACTTGTGGCCCAAATGAACAACTCGGCAATTGCGGAAGAATTTGTGAAGGATCTTGCGGCACACCGGATTTGTCTAATTGCGCAGCAGCAGTGAGTTTTCAATGATTACTCACTAATTTATCGAATATTATAAATTAATATTAAAAAAAAAAAAAAATTAATTAAAAAAAAAGAAAATGATACAAATTGTAATGTGTTCACCGAACAATAACGTGCTTTTAAATTCTCAGACGTGTTACGGTAATGGCTGCCAGTGCAAAGAAGGATTTTTAAGAGACGAGGAAACCGACAAATGTATTCCAGCCTCAAAGTGTCCAGCAAAAACGTGCAAAGGCAACGAAGTTCTTGCCGTTTGCGGACGAAATTGTGAAGCCACTTGCGAAAATCCTCACCCTCCGGAAATGTGCCTCAGAATTGTACTTTTTCTTTTAAACTTAAACTTTTTTTAAATTCGAAACTCGAAAAACAATCAAGATTAAGATTAATTTAATTCGAACTTGAATTTTTCTGACATTCCATCGACATTCAACAGTTTATTAAACTGAAATGAAAAAAAAAAATGTTATTAACGTAAAAGTGACTCAATATGTAATGTCATTATTATTTTTTTTCTTTATTTTCACAGAAATGTGCCTTCAAAGGCTGCAAGTGCGATGACGACTCAGGATTCGTTCGGGACTTGGAAACCAAAAAATGTGTAGCCATAAGGGATTGTCCAAGATAATTATTATCTGCTAATTCTTGCGGAATATCGTTTTTTAATCATGCACATTCCGAATTGATTTCATCGTCGAGAGCACTTATAACGTTTGCCTAACAATTTTCTTGTCTCCTTGGGCAATATTTTTTTCTTGGATAATATCACATTAATAAACATGCATTGTAAAAATCATTGAAATACAATTTCATTATTTTTCTCACGAATGTCTATTTTTTTGACGATCTACTTGTTTTTTTTATTTTTTTATTTTTTTTTTTTTATTTAAGGCCTTCGACTCTGGAGGCCGAAAAAAATAGGTCCCGAGAGACCATTTAAAATGATGAAAAAATTCTAGAGTGGCCTTAGCCCTTGACTTTCCTCCCAAACGAAGCTCCAGGGATCGAGCGTTAAAAAAATTGCAGTTCGAATCTTTTTGCCTTTTTTTTCTCCTTCAAACTGAAAACGTTGACTTTTCTTACCAGCATCGTTGTGAATTGAAGCGAGAATATCAGGATGACCTTTACAAGATTCAGCGGCGTCCTCTTCCTCCTGAGCAAGAATCCTCGGCACATCCGTCATTGTCTGCGTTCAAAAGAAGGAAAAAAAAAACATATTACAATTTTGGCTCATTTTAAAACGATGAAAAGAATATTATTACGTTTTTTTTTTTATCGTAAATTCACGTACCCTCAAACATCTGTCGGATATTTCCACTGTGCCAACTATTTCCAAAGGAATTTCAACATGAACGTCCATGTCTTTGGATTGGAAACAAATTAATTGAATTTCTTGTTCCTGTTGATGATTGAACCAAAAAAAAAACAAGGTAAAAAAATCCGATGATTAAATTACGGTTTTGCCTTATTTTTATTCTATAGCCTTCGAAAAAATACGATCTCGACATACACTCATTTTTAGAATTAGAAAACAAAATTAATGTGAAAAATTAAAACAAATATTACGAGCACTGCTCAATGAAATATTTTTAATTTCATGTAATTTTCAACTTTTCTTGACCAAATTTCACCGGGATAGACTTTTTCTTTTTTTCTTTTTTTTCATTTACCTTCGTTTCTTTGGCTTCATTGAAAACGGAAAATATGAGCCCAACGAAGCCTCGATCCATCATTTGGTAATTCGCCTGAGTGGTCACATCTGCAATAATATTTATTGTTCTTGAACAATTTTTTCAAATACTTTTCAAACGAGTTGCTTGTTTTCCAAATTCCATAACTCATGAATTTTTTCTTATTTTTATTAATTCTCCGCCACACAAATCTTTTCTGCCTAATATTTACTTCAAATTCGTTTTTTTACTCAACAACTCCACATTTTGACGTTCAGTCAAATTTTTCAAGCGCAACAAGAAAAATTTTGTGAGCCAAAAAAAAGTGAGTAGACAATTTTCCACAGAAATTTCTTAAAATGTGAATTTCCCACAGCTCCCAATAAAAATGCACAATTTTTTACGAACCCCCGAGAATGTTTTCTTTTTAAATTGCAAAAAAAAGGCGACAGAAAAAAAAAGAAACCGTTGGTTGTCATTTGACGTTTCTTCGAACGCAGAACGAGCTGCAGATTTTGTTTTTTTATCGGAAAACAAACGTAAGAGACAAAAAAATGGTTGTTTGCGTGTTTCAGCGACGAAAGTTATTTACCAACTCGCGAAGGGACAACGGTGATGTGAGGATGCGAATGATACCAGCCCAAAACTCTCATCGGACGATCCAGCTCGGCGGTCAAACGTTCGGCTTCTGTGGTGGCGTTCAACAATTGTTCGGGCGATATTTCGACACGATCCTTTTTTTTGTCCAGCCGCCGGAGATTTATCAAAGCCGATATGCTTGCCGTGCCGTATTCCAGCTGGAATTATTATTTTTATTTATTTGTTTATTGGAAGTGAGAATGAAAATAAAAAAAAAACATATTGAGAATAATTGAAATAATAAAAATAAAAATAAATAATACAGAAAAATAGAAAATGTGGTTGCGAGTTTTGACGCCAAGTGTCGAATTATTTCGTAATTCCTCAATGGGCAAATCTTTTTTTTTATCTCAAGTTTCTTCACGAACGTAAAATGTAGTTGAAACTTTGAAAACCCGGTTATTTGACATTTACGAAAGTACGAGAAAAAAAGAACGAATTGTTATAAAATAATGAAAATTATTGGTGATTAATCAAAGTTTCTTCAATTTTTAACAATTTTTTTGAACGTTACGTGTTTTTAATAATTTACGATGGTTTATCGTTGTCACTAAAACTTGTCAATTTTGAGGATAGTGATACAATGTAATAAAAAATGTTTAAGCATTCATACGTTTCCTATGAGTAGGCCCATGACTTCGAAGTTTTCAGTGGTAAAAGCATGTTGCAAACATGCCATATAAACGTCAGCTTCGAGCTCGACTTTTTCCAACGGCGATTCCATGTTTTCCACTTCGATTTATTTGTGTGTTGTTGTTCACTAAGTTTTTGTTTACATCGGGTATTTCGTGGTTTTTATCTTTCCGACGCGGTAAATATTCCGATAGATTTTTCAATGAAAATGTCAAACGTGTTTATTATTTTACAACAAAAAACACAACGCTCATGCGTGTCATTCGATTATTGATAACAATAGAAGAAATTTAGGTTAAGCGCGCGATTAAGAAGTTTGTTGTTGATTGTCGTCGGTCTCTCGTCGATTGTGCTGCGAGATATTATTTTTGTGCGCGCATACTTTGTGCGCAACGGCGGCGGCGCGCAGCGGCACAAAACACAGTATTGCTAGACTGTCAAAAATAAATAGTAGTCAAGAAAAAACAAATTCCCTGGATACAATAGCTGTGGGTAGAATAATTTGTAGTGGAGAATTTAATTCATAATTTTCGTAATAGTGCGAAAAAGTGCGAGAGAGATAACTGCAACGTAGATACACTTTTTTCTCGAAAATCCTTGATATTTCGAGAAAAACAAAAAGTTACAGATTGTTCTCAGACGAAAAGAGAACAACGTGCAACTATTTTCCTTGAAAAATCGAGTCTCTCTGAGAAAACTAAAAACTGGTGAAATTTTCCATTTTTTTTTCTTTCCTTTGGATTGTGACGGAGGGGAGGGGGCGAAAGAAAGATTACGATTAGAAAAATCATTGCAGATTAAAGACTTGGAGAAGGATCTAAAGACGCGGCAGCGTTTTGACGCCAAGTACAAAAAGAAAGAGTTTAAACGACCAAGGCAAGTGGCGCTGCGTATCTATACTCGAGATTCGTCCCTTTTTCCGTTACGCTCGAGCTTCAACTCGATCCCTTCAAAAAATAGGATATAGGGAAATAAAACTCATGTTTGCATCTGTGTTTTAATATATACATGTATAATACATATGAGGGCAACGTTTTGTAAAAATGATCATTCGTATAATCGTAGTTGATGGTGAAAAAAAAGGCTTTCACTCTAGTATTACAAAAATAAGAGCTATTTATATAAGTATATTAGTAAGTATGCATTAGAATGACGGAATCTAGAATTAGTTGCGAGAGCGCGACCGGCCTATGGGAAAGAGAAGGAACTAGGAAAATAGGGGAAAAAAAGAAACTAGGCCTCGAAATGTTGTAGGCGAGAAGAAATATTGAGGATCTTGAACGGAGAGGAATAATTGAGGCGTTGCTGCACGTTCTTATTAATTACATTGCTATTGATTCTTCGCGGTTTAGTTTTTTAATGATGCAGAGGGACGAGGGAAGGAAATGGGACATTTTATGAATGACGTCATACGTGAATAACGGGCGTATCGGAAAGGGAATGAACTCGATTGAAACGACGATTTCTCAACGCTTTTATGGACTCGGTGAGATTCTCTCGTTTACCGAAAAATTCGGTTATCGCCGGACCCGTCAGAGCGGAGGCTAAAAATTGTTCCACGTTTATCGACCAATCCGGATCCGTCGATGGAGCCGCTGAAGTCGATGGATTTCCGTTGCGATCGGGCGACTGAAAAATCAAACATGTTATCGTCATTTTACTTTGATCGATTGTGTTTTTTTTTCTCATATTTTATACTCGTCTATCACCGTCTCAAAATCTGGAGACTTGGGAGTTTGACTCGATTCTCCACCACCGACGAGCAATAAACTGTCCTCGGATTCTTCACGATCAACGTAAAATCGTTTTCCAACGTCTCCCAGTTGCAGCAATAATGTGCCTGGAGCATAAACATTGGAATACACGAAATTATAAATTCGTGATTCCATCAAAAATATTGTTACGATTATGACAGACATGACGTTAAGCACAACATCGAATGCGGTTATTCATAGACAACTACGATCCAAGACTTGGATATAAAAGGTCTTCGTCTCCTTGAGAGACACGACTGAGTAGAAAAAGACGTGCCAGAACCCCGATAATAAAGTTATTAGTTAACAAACCATTGTGCTGTTTATTTAAAACGTGGGAATATAACTAAGAAAAAAATCTGTTGATATATTAAAGTTTGAATAAATCTCACCTATGGCCGCGATGCTGTGATAAACTTCCTGATCTTCGGGTTGTGCGGGAAACATATCGTAGAGGGTTTTCCAAAGAGCGATGAAATGTCGCTGAGACATTTTGGGTACAATTTTCAAATCGAGAGGGCTGTCTTTGGATTCAAGCATCGAGCGAAGACTTCCCATGCTTTGATTTTCCCACGATTGATCGGTCGCTTCATCGGTAGTTTCGACGCCTGGCTGGCTGTTGAGACTCGTTGATCGCGATACAGATCGATTATTCGTTGAATCGTCGCCGCAATTTGCCATCGACAAATCAAGCGAGGCAACACTTTGTTCCATTGTGTCGAAAAAGTCTGTTGCTTCTGCAGCTACTTCGGCTCCGTCGGCTGTTGGTGATTTAATATTTAACAATTTCATTAAAAATGAAGGATTATTTTTTTATTTTTTTTTCATACCTGAATGGGTTGGCGAATCAAAATCCACTGGGGTCAGGAGCGGGGGCAGATGCAGCGTGTACAAAAGTTTGAGACGTTGCGTTAAATCCGCAGTCGCGGTCATGCCGATCGCTTGAACGAGTTCTCGAAAATTCAAAAGTCCATCGCGATTACGATCCATTAGCTAAAAATTTCGATAAAATTATTATTTCGACGTAAATAAGACAAGATTTTGGATAAAATTAATGAAAAATGATTAAATTAACCCTGAACAATCGAGCTGCGAGGGATTCGGCTTGCGTGCATTTGCCCCAGGGCGACAAGCCACCGAACAAAATGCGAAATAATTCAAAATCGATTTTGTAAGCCTCGTACGGCGGCTGGGTCGGATCGTAACGCTCCGTGTCGGATCTTCGTTGGCTCATCAATTCTTCTCTCACAAGACTCAGCAACTCCTGCAATATTTGATTTTACTTTTCAAAACGAAATACTATAGAATTTCAATGATAGATTTTTAGTTTGAAATATTTACCTGCAACTCTTCTGTGTTCATATATTTATCGACAATCACACTTCGCACCACATTCTTCTCGATTCCGTCCTCCAACGTTTGTACCACTCGCAGACGATGCTTCAATCTCAATCTCTCTATTCTACCGATCGTCAGACTTCCGTATCTCGAGTAAGCTTCGTATATCAACGTTTGAACAGAAATACTCTGTAACCAAAGCACAAGTCAATAAATTTTCAAATTTTCCTTATATTTCTTAAATTTTTTATTTATTTTTATTTTTATTCCTCTTTTTACTCGTTTTCTTATTAATTCTGTCCTCATTTTCATTTTCGTACTTTGATTCCAATGTAAATGGATGCACCCGTAAACAAAAAAATAAATAACGTTTGATCACACGACAAAATATCAAGATCTAAGAATTTTCAGTTGATTCATTGTGATATTTAATCAGGACGCCGGCGTAAAATCGCCGCAAAATAACACAAAATAATACAAAGATAACATTTTTATACGAAATAGTCGATCAGACCCAAACAAATAGAAGGACAGAGACACAAGCCTCATGCAAACCAACATCCATACAGAAAAGAAACCTCGACAAGTCGAACAAACGTTAACGAGGTTCTATCGCCATGGTCATAATAATTTATACAAAGCAACGGCAAAATGATCAAGTACCACTTTTCCAAGATAGTTTTTTTGAAATTTTGCGTGAATCTTCTCGAGCGTCGTATTATAATGTGCAAAAACATTTGAGAAGGTTTCACCGTCTGATAATCGAGATATTCAGTATTTAAAATCGCAACTTTAACGCCCGGTCTTATGGGAAGTGACGAAAAAAGACGACTTTTTACTACTAGTAACTCGATTTCTGTCAAACGTGCTCAAATTTGATCCACAGTTGAGTATGATTGTTAAGAAGATTCATACGAATTTTAAACAATTAAACTTGGAATCGAACGCGTGAGAAACGATCGATCCTCCTTGAAGAATAGTATAATAGAAGGACAGAGATTCAACCAAGTTGCATATTTTTTCGTCTGATATATTGTCTCGATGATTTTTTTATCACGTGATATTTTGCTGCGGAGATGTTTTGTCGTGTGATATTTCATCGTGTGATATTTTGACTGATATTATGTCGCGATTGGGTATGATTGGGTGTTAAAAAAAACTAAAAAAATACCCTCGGAGGTACAGCGGTGTCGAGGGGTCGTGGCAGAATAGTTCCCTCGTCGTTAAAAACGCCGCCAAGATAATCGGTCAACAATTGCATTGCTTCACCGTCATCTCGGCAGTTGAAAAGTTTTTCTTGATTCCAATCGAGCACGGTCAACGCGATCTAAAGAGAAGGAACAGTTGAAGGAAAAGAAAAAACGTAATTAATGGCGTACGTTCGTGTTCGTGGAGATATTTCGAGATAAAAAAAAGTGTCGAAGGAAAACGAACTTGAAAAATGACTTTGGCACCGTCATAGAAAAAGCAATCCATGATATTGACGGCGCTGCCGGTTGGCATGACGCTTAGAAAAATCGTTAAAAACCAGGACAACGAAATGACCCTTATGACCCCAAGTTCGCCTAATTTAGCGTGCAAACTGGGCAAGTGTTCAGCGGCCAATTCCTCGAGAAGGCCTTGATCGACGAGAGCTCCGACGACTCGACGATCGTAATAATCCGGCAGCAGCGACTCGCAGACGTTGCACAGTTGCCAAAACGCCGATTCCTCCGAACAATAAATGAGGAGGACCGAAGCAACGATATTCATCGCTTGGCAATAACCTGTTTGACAAAATCTAATCGTTAAAATATGCAACTAGACGTTTTTTTTATTCAATTACTTTCAAAAACGTCAATTTTTCTTGTTTTTTCTTGTTTTTTTCTATTTTCGATAACTACACGCAGTGTTTTACTGTTTTTGCACACTGCATTCATACCGATTTGAGGATTTCGCAGGGCGTAAGCGGACAAAACTCGCCTAAGGGCACTTATTCCAGTGTCCGATTGAAAAGCCGGATGTTCCGGTAGCGAGCGATGCAAATCTCGCTCTATTTCCTCGTTCGCTTGGCAAGATTTTCCCAGCGCTTGATCCACCAGGGATTTGTACAGACCAGGATTCATTGCCATCTCGTTTATCGCGCCTGCAGGTCAAGAAATATTTCATTAGCAGCCAGAAAACAAAAACTTGCATCTTATTTGAAAACGGAAAATACGAGTCAAGCAAAATAACACTTTTTTTATTGACTTTTTAAGAGCCTGGAGTATTACCGGAGAAGGTGAGCCAGACCTCGCCGCGCAGAGTCTGCGGAACACCCTGAATCACGAGTTTCGCAGTTTCCGTTGTTCTGTAAATCGTTATTCCTCGACCGTACTCGGCAAAATGTAATTCCCATTGTTTTTCCTTAGCTTCTTGTTTTATGGTTGCCTCGGAGCTCAGTGGAGCTTTGAAAAGAGACATAAGTGCCGGTTGCGGTGTCCAGGAGGCGTCTGACGATCCTCCGACGAGCTTGTCCTCGGAGCTTTCTTTTCCTCGAGACATTTCTCGGCGTTCGTTCGTCATCGGTCCACTTGCCATGGATCATTGCAACGGAAAACAAAAAAAAAAAAAAAACAAAACAAATGACAAGCACTTTATTAAGCAATCGAACGGTTCTACTTTATTGAACATTTATGTTTTTTTTTATCAATTTATGTTTTCACTTAAATTGCAGTCAAAATCTATTAAAGTTATATACTTTTTTTTCTTAGATATCCAATTTTTTACTCACAGTTGAACCAATTTTGTTTTTGCAAGAAGATCCGAGATTTTCTGCACCACGAAATCCCGATCTTGTATCTAAGCACGGAGTTAATAAGAATAATAATTATTATTTATTATAATTTATATATTCATTACCATTGTCGACATTGTTGTTGTTGGGATAATTGAAATAATCGTATGTTGTTCAAATAATCGAAAAAATGGTTTCCCAGGGCCTCAAAAAACATGTCCCAAAAGATTTTGGTCGGGAAAATCCACATAATTGAAATACGTATTTTTTTTCTACACAAATAAGCTTTTATTATTATTAAAAAATAGTTACCCTCGATGAATTACCTGAGCAAAGAGAAACGACGATCGTGCAGTCGTGATTAGGATTGACTTGTCCGTAACAGCGTTTGACGATTGATTTACCACAGTTTCGGCAACTTTCACCTCTCGCAGGGGAATCACTAAACTAACCATTTGCCTGACCTTTAATCATATTGGAAAAATTGCAAAAATATTATAATATGTTCTTTAAATTTTTCATGTATTTATATAATAATAATAATAATAATAATAATAATAATAATAATAATTATTATTATTATTAGAGACTTACTCGACTTTCAAAGCACAAATAATTTTGGGATAAAAATATTTTGCCCCAAACGTGGCGTTTGTTGTACGGAGTCCAAAGCGTAGCGTCTATGCTACCGTCCAATTTTTCGGTTGCCGGAAGCCTGAATTGTATTCTGTAGGCTTCGGAATGAGCTCGAGCGTCCAAATCTCGTTTCAGAAAGGACGGTTTTTTCGGTACATTTTTGCTGAAATGTTCATCGAATTAGTTAATGTAAAAACATTTTTCTTTCTCCCAAATACAAAAATGAAAAGAAACGATGGATTTTTTGTGATAGTTTCGTCACTTGCCTCAATTTGTTCAAAAGTTCCCGGTCTTCGTTGAATCCGCTCTTCTCGTCGATGAGGCTGTAAGATTTGCATTTTTTGGTTGTTTCGTTTTAATTAGTAGGCGGAATGAAAATAATATTAATGTGGAGGTTAATTTGGGGCAGGATGAATTACATGGCAATCACCGTTTCATAGCGATATTCGTCAGTTGCTCCATCAACGCGTACGTCTCAGATTTGTGCAGGAACATCGAAAAGTGATGCTTAACAACAACAAATTTTCGATCATTTAATAAATATTCAATAAAATAAAATGAAATAATTAAATTATAAAGTTATTGAATATTGGATATAAAAATATTAAATATTAAAGTATTAAAATATTAAAGTATAAAAATATAAAAATATAAAAATATAAAAATGTTAAAATATTAAAATATTAAAATATAAAATATAAAATATTAAAATATAAAATATTAAAATATTAAAATATAAAATATTAAAATATAAAAAATTAAAATATAAAAAATTAAAATATTGAATATTAAAATATTAAAATATTAAAATATTAAAATGTTAAAATATTAAAATATTAAAATACTAAAATATTAAAATATTAAAATTCTAAAATATTAAAATATTAAATATAAAAAAATAGAAATAATCGAGCCTAAGAATCGCATACTTGTTTATTGTCTCGCGTCATAACGCGAATACTGTCCGGAAATAGAATCGAATTTGTTTTATCCAGTTCAACAATGTCGGCCCATCGCACCACCAATTTTGTCTCCCTCGCCAAAATATAGGCGTAGAAACACATGTGACTGACCGATAAATAGAGCCATCCTTGTCTCGGTAAACGAGCCTTCCAGTAGCTATAAAAAGAAAAAACAAACATTAATTAAATTTAACGGATAAAAAATCACAAATTCCATCACAGTTATCACAAAAGACTTTTTGAAGAATTTTTATTTCTTAGAAACTAATAAATTGACAAAATTTCAATTGAAATTTCAATGCGTCAGCAACAAATTTGAAGAAGAGGATCAAAAAAATTCTTATCCATTATTCAAGCATATTTAAAAAAGCCTGGGGAAATGTGAAATATTATTAAATTTATAACGAACAATGTTGTACAATTTGTCGAAATAATACCTGCAGGAATAATAGTTGACGAGTTTATCTTCGCTAGGCAGATTGAATAATTGATGAAATTTGAAAGATACCGTCTTGAAAGATTGCGGATCTTCCTCTGAACAGAAACAAAATGGAACATTTATAAATTTGATAGAATCTAAATGAAGATAAATCTTAATAAAAATAATTCTAAATTTATGCAGAATATTATTTTATTTTCATTTAAATTCAATAGATTAATAATTTTTAATTATTATTAAGCAATATTGATTATTAATTTGGATTTAATTAATTTGGAAATTCTAAATTATTAATTTGAATGAATAATTTATAAATTTGAATGAATAATTTATTAATTTGAATTAATAAATAAATAATTAATTTGAATGAATAATTTTTTACAAATAAATTGTTATTAAAACAGTCATAAAAATGTAAATTATAATAAAATAGATTGTTTTTCATGCTCACCCTCCGCGAATTGACAATCCGGAACATTATTAGCAATAATTGATTGAATTTTGCAGCACACAAATTCCGTTATTTCTTCTTCGCCGTCAAAGGATTTCAGAGTGTCAATTAAATTATTGTGCAGCCATTGCCAATTGTTTAAAATTTCTTCGTGCGTCAAAGAGCACGCGATGGCTGAAAATGAGAATTATATTTAACGTCACGTTCCAAAAGGCTCACTCGCCGTTGATTTTTTTTCATAAACTCACCCCAATAAACCTCGGAGGTTGGCGTCTGATGTAAAATTCTAAAAGGCGGCGGTTTTGTGTCAAATACGCTGTCCAACGTCCCTACCAATATCGAGCCCAGTCCTCCCGTCTTTCCATGACCTTTGCGCCTTTGTAGAACAAAGTACACCGTCGCCTGTTCCGTCACCCTATTTTATGAGGAAGTGTCAAGCGATTTCAAGCATCAAAAGAGTCGTTGCGAACAAAAAGTTTTTTATTTTATTGAAAAACACTGATTTTTTTATTCCTCAAACAATTAAAATACGAGAGACACTTTACAGTGGAGACGAGATCAAAATTTGCGATCGAAATAACGAGGTTTTCGAGTTTTATCAAAATACGAAATGAAAAGAATGGGAAAAACAAAAAACGAAGAAAAAGAAAAGTTTCATCGTTCATTTGTAAAACCGCGAACAATGAAAAATGAATGATGTCAATTTCAATACGAAAAAAAGAAAATTTCGAGGTTCTCGAGTTTTGTCAAAATACGAAATAATCTAAATTGAGAAAGAAATAACGACAAAAAAAAAGAAAAGTTTGATTGTTTCGGATAATATGAAATTAGTAAAAATCGCGAACAATGAAAAATGGCAATTTTAATAGGAAAAAAAAAAAAAAAATAACAAAGCACTGACATTCCATCAGCTGATTGATGGTAATGACAGCTCTCGCGATGTCTCTGTCTCCACAATCGTATGTAAATAATAATAGGTAATGAAAGTAGTAGAATGTGAATTTTGACAGGCTTTTTGATGTTGTTTATAGTTGATTTACCAAAAAGCATTGGCCAACAGAACTTCTTGTGGCTTTATCCACATAATCGTAGCTCTGCGTCGTTAATCCGGCACATATGGGCACTTGACGCGAAACGACAACCCTCTCGTACTATTTATTGGGCCGTAAGGAGTTTTCCTAATTACGTCGCTACTTAATTCGATGTTTTTGAGCACTTTTATTTCGAGATTTAATCCTTCGGAGCGCGATTTACGAGACAACTTAGTGAATGGGAGGCAAGATACTTTTTTTATCAGTGGGACGGTTCGACCAGTAGTTCCGACGTTTCGCGTCCGATTAGAAATATACACACATATATCGAATGTGCCTATATACACACGAATGAGACACGCAGCGCCACCGCACATCGGGAATCTGTGCGTTGACAATATTTAGAAATATCGAAAATTATTTACCCACTTTTTACATGGATAAGTTATCATCGTATGATGTTTTTAACACGCAAGCACGGCTACAAAGATTCTCGGGTTACTCTAGGTCAAGTTACGGGCGAACCATTTGTTTTTATTTTTATTTTCTCATCATTTTCTCGTTTCAACTTTATATAAGCTCAGTGCGCCACCTGCTGCTCGCCCAAAGGATTTTTTCATATTTCCTCCAAAAGAACCTCCCTCTCGTGATAGTGCGACTCGTACATCGTGCACGTGCAACTCGCCAACTCCCACGACCGCGAGCCTGAGCCGAGCGAGGGCCTCCGAAGGTACTCGAGGCTCACGAAAGATGTTTACGCGCGCGGAGACAAGTTTTTCCATCGATAAATCGTATGTGTGTTTTGAAACAAACTAGAAAAACTCGTCACCCAACATAGGCGTCATGGATTTAATTATATTATGTGCATATTCATTATGAGAGATATTTTTTTATATAAATACCCGGATTTGTGAAAAAAACTTGATTTTCGATCATTGGAAACCGATTTTCAATATGGCGGACGAAAATTCATCATCGAAACATTAAATTTTGATAATAAATGAATATGAACAGCTAAAAATATGACGAATTCAATGCTTTGAAGTCGATGATTGAATTATGTTACTGGCGATATCAGTTTTTTCTGAATTTAACTGCTCAAAGGCTCAAAAAATGTAGCAATCTCAATAATTGCAGTTTAAGGTGAAGATTTCTGTAATTTCTCTCATAAGTATGTTCGAACTTTCTCCCCAATTTGTCTCACGTGCTGCATACTAGTCAAATGAGTGCTAAATTTTCAAAACGCTTTTGGACCAAATTTAACATACCAATTAAACGTATTGTTGGTGAGTTTATATTACAGCGTGTCTTATCAACATGGAAAAATATTAAAAACAATAATTTTGCAAAACCATCAACTGACAAATGCAAATTTCCATGATGCCAAATTTCCACTGGGATTTTTCAAAGAATAACCTGTATTTCTGAACCGATTTTAATGCACCCGGTCTCATTTTGTTTCTTTACTGATCCTCTACGAACCCACCACGTAAATTGTTTCCCAGCCTCACTCCTTCACAAATTATTTATGAAAAACTCTTTTCGCTCAATAAACAATTGACTGCAACATTGAAAAGATTAACTTTTAATCAAAATCTACGCTGTGGATTCGTAGGAGATCAGTTGATAAACAAAACAAGACGTGGTGCACTAAAATCGTTTCAAAATCGAGATAAATCTTTGAAAAATCCCAGTAAAATTACGTCCTCATGACATTCCTCGAATAATTTCTAAACCAAAATTCTAAATCAACAAAAATTATTCTCAAGCCCGCAAACGGTTCAAAAAAATAGTAGACACAGTTCAGAAAGGCGAATGAAACAAAAATCCAACGAATATGAGAGATTCAAGTAATGCTTTTATTCAAATATAAGGATTAATCTGTACCAGACAGAACTAAAATTACGCTTGGATTTGGTGTATGTATGTCCTACTACAGGGGTTCACATATCGGGCTATTGTAATAATGATAATAATAATTAATAATGATAATAATAATAGAAATAATAATAATTCATAACAATATATGCATAAATATGTATAAATATACATAAATATGTATATATACATAATGATACGTGTATTTTGAGATATTAGAATGTTAAGAGGTGGATAATCCAGCCCCAGAGCATCTGCATTCATTATTTTTTGTTGTTATGCACAAAATCGTGTGAATTATTGAAAAAATCTGCGACAAATTGTTATAACGTTGTTTTAGCCTTTATTTACGAAGGCGAATCGATGAAGGAATAAAAGAAATTTGAAAAACAGCGTTTCTCGTACACGATATACAGTTACAATTGTGTATTTCTTTAGTTTCTTTGTTTGTTTGTTTGTTTCATCTAAAATTTGCAATTTCCATGTATTCAAAAAGGAATATACATACATATAAAAAAATCTCGTGGCCCATTTGTTTTTTTTTTACGTTTTTTTTCCATTTTTTTTTTTCCATTTGTACAACGAATGAATTTGGCGATATAATCGTTCGAAATTCATCGAATCCCTACTATGTGACCGTGTAGTACGCGTACACACACAAAACATACATTTTTTTTTTTTTTTTCATACATTCACACAAAAATACACGCCCACGCCCACGCACACGCGAGCTCAACGTTTATATTCAAATGGTTTTTACCTAATTTGAAAGTTCGTCTATTTACACTTTTTACAATGGACTTTTTTCACCGTTCAATGTACAAATGATACATTTTTAGCATCAATCTGCGAGGAATGCCCTTCCCAAATAAAAATATATATATATTCGTGTGAAAATAATAATTAAAGAAATAAAAATGACCATTTTTTTGTTTTTTTCGTACCTCCGGGTGCGCGTGTGCGTGTCCGTGCTCCATTTTTTTTTTTTCTTTTCATTCGTCCTCCCGTCTTTGCATTTTCGCAGCATACACGCAATTTTGTATTTCTCGTCTATCGGCTTCTTAAATTCTAGGCTTATTGTGAAAATCTAAAAAATCATTCGTCTCTTTACAATAAATAAGCAGGGGCGGGAAAGGGAGGGTCGCGTTTTTCTTTTTTTGTTTTTTGTTTTTTTTTTTAATCCTTTTTTTTTCACTAGTCACTATAGTTATTAAACTCTATATCACGGATTTACTGGTTCTGCACTGGTAAACAGTTTGTTTATTTTGTTTTTTGTTTTTTGTTTTTAATGCCTTCGGTCCACACATACACGATAATTCATCATTTTTGATGATTTTAACGAAAGAAGAAAAAAACAGCAATTACTTTTTCCTTCTTT
>JACEOJ010000087.1:801858-863081 GCA_013761285.1 Campoletis sonorensis
ACAACAACAACAACAACAACAACAACAACAACAACAACAACAACAACGAGCAACCAATCAAACCGGTTCCTGACTGTTGGCAGCGTTTTCAAATGTCACAAAATCTTTCAAAAGTATCAACCGAGGAAAACGCATCCGCCATGCAAAATCCATGTGTGAATAAATCTCATCCATGCGCAATTATAAGGCGATTACGGATTTATCGAGAGCATTATGAAAATGACATTATAAGCCTTTCATGCGTATGAAAAACGCACATTCGTATTAGTGACCGCGAAGGGCCATAAAAAAAGGCTGAACAAAGCAAAGACCCGTTTTCATGTTCATTATCAACACATTTCGGTAGTGCAATCATTTACGACTCTTTTTCTAAGTCGATCTAGCAGCAGGCACCGTAGGGTCAAAGTGATGTCAAGACGAGCATGAAATTGAGCTTCAAATGACTAATTTGGCGTCGACTTCACAACATTTGGACATGACAGTGTTTGCTCTGACGATTGAAATGAGGGATGACTCAGAAATCTCGAAGTTGAAGTACAGAAGCAAGTCTAAGAGCGGAGTTGTTGGGAGTAGGAAAAAGTAGAGAAGTTGGATTGCCCTGGTCGCGTTTAATTATTAGAGGGTCGATGTCAAGGTGTTGGAACCTTCCAGAAAGCTTCCAGCACAGAGTGACACTTTAAATCCAATGTACGTATAAAACTTGCCGATCATGGGTTGCGCCCATGTTTAGGCATTCGGGTCCTCAAAAGGTAGTTCCTGACCGCGATCGGTCGGTGGCAGGATCTTTATAGGAGGCGACTCAGGTATATGGCGAACAGCAACAGCCGCCATTTTGTGATTCACCCAAGGCCAGCATGTATTGCTAATTTTGTATATTTTAGTACGAGTAAAGAAAGACTTATAACCGCGACTATGCTTGCACCCCGTCAAATTGTTTGCACGGGGTACCGGCAACTGTGATGCAGATCTATTTAGCGTTTTAGTATCAACTCTTAGTCGATACTGCAACGCTAAACGAAAGAGACCCCGTGGCGATAGAGTACTCGGCATACTTGCTACTTCCGCGAATCCTCTGTCATTTTGGGGTGGGGTACTTTCAACCTCCATTTGACTTTGGTCCAGCCGATGATTCTGAGCTTCACGGGCGTCAAAGCATCGCGATTATTGCATAAACGAATGCATATGCACCGAAAACATCCTGTAAATATGGGCATTACCAGCAGCAGCGTATGTACAGGCTAAATATGTATACACATCGATGTATATGTACATCCAGAGTCAATATATGTACGACACCTGTACAATAAGCTTGGAGCCCTTACACCAGTCACCATGGCAACAAGAGAGCCCTTTATATTAGTATACACAAGCCATACACGCAACACAGACACATCGAAACGCTACGAGTGGATGTCCCACCCCCTTGTTGTATTCCTGTGAGACAGCGGCTCTCTTTACCCTCTCTCACCTCTAGTCGCTGCTTTATATAGAGTGAGCCTCGCGGCAAGTCCGAAATAACGCCGCGCGCGGCGCCCGCTATCGATCGCCAGGCGTCTCGAATGCGACGCCGGCTCTTGTCTTCGTGTGCAACCGCGTTTTCTCTCGCTTTTATATATATACATACATATATATACAAAATATATACATATATATGAATCCCGCGACGCGACCAGTCTCGGGAATCCCGTCCGCTTTCTCTCTTTTTCTCTTTCCTTTTTTATCCTTCTCCCTATTACTCGCGCGGAATCGTGAACTTGCCCCCCCCCCCCCCTCCTGCCCCTCACTCGCAAACCCAGTCACGCAACCCCCCCAACCTCCATATTCCCCTATCCTCTCTCCTCGGTCTCATCAACTTTTTACATCGGCACTCTCCTCGCATACAGCCAAACCAATCCGTTACATACGAATTGCGGCGCTCACATGGATACATTAGTTTGTGCCCCGTGCGTGGCTCTCGTGTCTGCACATCCAAGATCCACAATTAAACCTTATTACAGGCATTATTCCTACGTAATCCCCAATCGCGTATGCATGTGGAAGTTGCATTTTTCCATCGGAACATCGCACTTGATTCAGTGATTCAGCAACCAAGGTTTTTAGGGGTTCTGATCAAACTGCGGAAAGGTGCGATGCTTAGGTTCCAGGTTTTTCAAGATTCTTGGAGAAGATCATTTGACCCGACAGCTTAAGCTCCCGGTTCAGCTGGTCAATCAGATCGATTAGCGAAGCTGGAACAGCATATTATGGTCTCGATGTATTCCAAGAAAATACCGAACCTACGGCTGCACAGGCGTTGGATGGGTTTCTCCGGCAAAATGGCTTCTCTCCAGCCCGAGGCTACTCTCCTTTTAACGTCTTCCAGCACTGCATCGCATCAATCCTTCGACATTTACTTACAATTGACCCTCGTTTTAGGCTGGATTTTGTTGCTACGAAGCAACCATTTTCTTCCAGGCTGCTACAATCCTCCGCAACGGAACATCAGTTTAGAAGAGTTCTTCATTTCTTCTGGCATAACGGTCCACGGCTTTATCTGCAGCGATGTTAGGAAACGCTTTTCCTTCACGCGCCATATTAATGTCGACCGGAAGTACGATACGCTGCTACTTCACAGTTCCGATCCATTCTTAGGTCATCAAGAGAAGTGCACAAGTGCACAAGTGCATGAACATCCCGAACCATCTGTGTCGATGAAGATGCGGACAACCTAACGGTTCTTCCTGAGCTCGAGGCTCTGTCGAGACTACTAAATTTGTTCTAGGTTCGTGTAGAAACAGATAAATGCAGTCGGGAAGGTGTTTTTCGTCATGTTTAACTATGACTGCGCTAGTTTTTATGTCTTCATACTTCATTTTCCAAACTGATCTAGCTTCGGAGCTCTGATAAATGTTGATCTCTTGGGTTGCTTTGGAAATCCTTTCGCGGAGGGCCGGATTTTGTGGGCGCATGAGAAGGACACTCGTCTTTTGTTCGATATTAAAAATTACGAGTGTCAAAGACAGTACTTTGTATATATGTATACATATTCATCAGCCAGCTGTTACGCATCGAACGCAGCCAATTTGCCAATTTCTGTTGCCGCACATAACCCTTGTGACATTTTTTCAACTCTAATTGTTAATATTTCCGTTGAATATCCGATTACCCCCCATTTTTATCGTCTTTAAGGATTCCTTATAGTTTTTTCTACGAGTGAGGCAGTTTGTATCAGAAATTTAGAGATATTAAGTCTATAAATAATTGAATAGAAATGTGATAATCATGCAATCTCCATAAGCTCCCGTATAAATTTGACGTTTTTGAAAGTTAAAATTCTTCGTTAAATGTTGGATAACGTGGCTCGAAATTATTGCAAAGTGATTAGATGCACTTTTACTTTATTGTAAATAAAAACCAGTTAATTGTAGAGTACCCGGGTTCGTGAACCCGGGCCCCAGGTCCTGTCAAAAATGCTCAATTTCGATAATTGCAGCGGTCTCTCTCGTACTCACAGTGGCGAGATGGCGACTGATCTCTCGTTACGTTTTTACGTTAAAAAGTTTTCTTTATTAGTAGGTTTACTTGCAAGCGCCATTCGCGTTATCCCTCTCCAACTTGTAGATTCGATATGCCGTCGAGAACAAGGAGAACCCCTTTAGCGAGGCAAAGAGAACGCGCGCGAGATAATGTTGATGGCGTTGACGCCGTGGTGCGAGAATATATATTGTGCAATGAAGAATTTAAAACTGCTCAGAACAAGACCGAATGGTCAAGAACTCTATAGTTTCAAAATATTTTCACTTGGACCACTGTGTAGAAAAATTCTAAAACGTTTTTGATCACGGGACGTAATTCCGCCGACGAAATCGCTCGGCTTCGTTCGGGTGGCGGCCATTTAATTGTTCTTGGGCTGTCACTGCGGCCTCCACAACTTTTTAGGTCATCAGGAATGTGCAGATACTTGTAAATGTAACTTTAGATCCTTTTTTAACTCAGGTTCGTGTTGTTGACAAGTTATATGCTTTGTTGCGTACACGGAAATGTGATTTAAACCGAAGGTCACCACCGATTCCGTAATTAACTCCGAGAAAATTAGATGCAACGGCATATTTTGGGAAAATATGGAAACGAGGGGGTGGCATTTGTAAATGTTTGCATATATTTGTACTGCTTAATCCCCGAAGAATTTTGCCGCCAAACTCTACACTAGCGGACCCCCGTTGATTTGATGCTAAAACAGGTCCAAAACATCTTCGAATATTGATAATGGATCTTCTTTTCCTACTTGATTCAGTTTTTGATAGAATCTGTATTGTAATTGCCAACAAAGATCATTTCACACGCTATTCGAAGAGCCAGATTTCAAGATATTCGTAAAGATGAGCCAAATTTCGAAAATAGATACGCGGCCCAACTTTTGTCGTTCAAATACTGTGTCTTTTTTTCTATACTTGGGATTAAGACGCTGCCGCATTTCTGGATTATCTTATGCATGGCAAAGCGCTGAAAATATATCGGCATTCCTTATATTTCAAAAAGTCTACAAGCGTCAATGTTAATATCGGTACAGCGACAATTGCAAGCTTGCCGAACGGTAGAGTCAAAAAACAGATTCATTACAATCCTGATTTAAATTGTGCCGCACATAATCATTACTTACTCGAAAAAAAGTTAGGCCTTATTTTTCGAGTGACGTATTGAAAGCTCTATGATCTTTGGCAATCAAGTTTTCCCGAAATGTTTGAAGAATTCCCACATTTCCGCGATATACTTTGGGAAGTCGCAACTTTTTGTGCAGAATGCTCTCCGCTCACTTATGTCGTCATTCGCATCATCGGATTCGCGTAATCAAAAAACGGATTTTGTTGGAAACTATTATGTTAAAATGACATTTTTTGTTATCAGGCAAGAATTTTTGTCGGCCATTTTCAACAAAATGACGTTTTCATTGAGAAAACTAATTTTTTTCCATTTCCCGGGCCCCAGCTGGGCATGATTTAGTGTTTTGGCAAACGGTTCGCTCATTACTTCCGTAAACGCTACGCACTACCTCAATTGAAAATGGGTTCTTCGGAGTTTCCATTTATACGTTTACGGGTTTAAAATCTTATAATCCTCTTTTTATTTAATGCTAAGCTTATTATAGAATCTTATTGTTAGTGAGATTTACTGTCTACAGTGCTTATCATTTCCAAAAATATTAAAGCAAGCATTAAAACTTTAAAATGACGCTAGCAATGGAAACGCAGGGCCGGGGAGGAGGGGAGGGGCAAGGGCGATGTTTAGTATAAATAAAATATGAATTTTCATGAAATTTTCGTTCCTCGGGATTTCATGTTTTCATGAAAACATCAATTCGCGAGCATCAATTCGTGTTAATCAAGTTCTTGTTGTTCATTTATCAATCTGCTGTTTTACATTTTTCAACGAGCAAGAAAGAAATATGGCGGAAATGATGTTAAAATAATTCGAATTGTCGATGTCTCATGCAAACATCGAGCCGCGATGTTCGGTAACTCGGCCGGACTATCAACTGTCCCGAGAATTTATTTCGTTCTGACTCCCTCACTCTGTTTCAATTTCCCGCATTCGTCCATCTTTCTTCTCCGAGTCACAACTTACCTTAATTGGAACAATTATTAAGGATAAAAATATTGAGATTATTGCGAACGGCCACGACTCTCTCTCTCTCCCTCTCTCTCTCTCTCTCTCTCTTTCTCTCTCTGTCTCTTATGTTTTACATTTGCAATACCAAAACGATGTGTTGTTGTATCTAACGAAGATTTTAAAGTTCCATTTGTAAATGTTACTGACGTAGGGTCGAGAATATTTGAAGCAAACAGCAAAAGAACGAAAGCAATAGAATTAAAGAAGCTATGGAAAAGAATTTTCGGGAAAGAAAAAGAAAAAAAAGGAGTTAGTTGTTTTGAACGACCGAAAAAAAGTCCGCGATTTTGTGTTCTCAAGTAAACATTCTATTTTTTCTGCAAAAAAAGGGGACCCGGGCCATTTATTATTTCTGCGATCGTACACTGATTTAAACTTAATTAAGATTACCGAATCCAATTCAGATTCGATTCAACGATACGGTTGAGCCACACCGAGTGTTCAATTGAGGATCGAAAATTTTCCACTCTATTTAAGGGATGTTTTGTCCAATGAGGTGCTTTGCCCAAATAACATGATTTGTAAACAAATGCTTATAAACGCCGGAGCTGTAGGAAAGAATGAAGGACACACAAAGGTTCCCTCTCTGCTCAATTTAGCTTCGAACCAACACCACCGCATTTTCCTGTTTCTCTGCTCACAGCACGCGGACTCCATTGTCCTACGTGCATGATCCGCGGCAGCATCACGAGCCACTGCGAGACTAAATGTTTAATACCCCACGATTTTCACTTTGATATATTTTTAGCAAAAAATAGATAATTAGCATTATCTCGGCGTGAGCGGCGAGTTCATTGATTTTTTCGGACAATAAAGAAACCTTTGCTCGTCACCTGTTTTCTCGATTTGACTTTTTGTACATTTAGAGAGTATACACCATTGCCCTGTTCGTATTCAAAGTTTGCGTTAAAATAAATATTCATAACAATAATGACGACTCCATCATCGCAATAACAAACTTTTTTTTTTTTTTTTTTGTAGGAAAGGGTAAACTTTTGATTATGTTTCGTAATTTTTTTATTGAAAAAAACGTACAAATGTGTCAGATATATTTCCCGGAGCGCTGTTAACGAAAGGCCTTCCGCGGTGACCACTGTAACTTTTCTACCGATCGTCAGAAATCAAAAAACCGAACGAATTACGTTTTTGTATTGTATTATCTAGTCTTGAATCGCAGGATTTGAAAAAGTATCCATTTTTGGAAAAATGGTTGGCGATCGAAAGTGAAAGTCTAGATTTTGGTGAAAAAATCACTTCATTTTCCTTGATATCAAAAAAAGTATGCATCGAACGAAAAAATCCTTCAATCAAGAACTACCTTCTGAAATGAAAAAAAAGTATGCAAAATTTCAAGTAAATCGGTTCACTCGTTTTTGAGATATCGTGGTCACCGATTTTCAAAAAACTGTTTCGAGATAAAAACGGTAAAAGTTCTGAAAACGGGTGTATACATAAAGTGTAATTTATTACACTCTAAATTGAATCATCGATGCCCGGCCCACACAACGATCCTTCTGTCGACGTAGTTGCCTCTTAAGAATCCCGGAAAAACGAAAAATCGATTTTTTCGAAATTTCTGACTAGATGTAACCCCTTAAAAGCGGAGACGATTACTATACATTTGTATAGAATAGTAGGATCCTCGTAATAAAAGATACAAAAGTAATTTATGGCTGATGCACGAAGAGAAGTGAATACTATTCGTTCCATCGTCGTTTGCTTCCCTGATCCGTCCTGGCGCTCGACTTTTCGAGAAAGGACCTTCAGCAAGCATTTACACGGTTCGTACAGTCGGTTTTGGTGTTGACGAACGGCCTCGTCGTTGTATACAAGATGCGGTAGCGGCTGGTACTACTGCAAAGCGAGCGAGTGAGCGAGCAAGCAGCGGAGGACTGACTTGATCGATACGACCTGCCGCAGCGCCGCCAGGCGGATATAACTTTCATTTTGGAACGTTCCGCGACACCTCTTGGCGCTTCATGCTGCCTTGATCGTAACCGAACCTTCTCCTCGTTTCTTCCATAAATGGCAAGGCTCGTGTATTTTGACAACTGTTTGTACTTTGTACATAACCTTCCAAGCCGCACTTTGGTGAGACTATAGTGCGGAGACCTCTTCGAGACTCAACTCAATGTACTAAATTCATAAAGTGTTATTCCCTTGAGACTTTTCTTTGTTGTTTTGTGTTTTTTGCTTCTTTTCCAAAGCCTCCTCCACTTTCATGATGTCTCGATAGCAGAAGCGCCGAGACGCAGACGTGCAACATGGCGCGTGGCGTTAACGCGACGACATCGACAAGAGTTATGCCCGTAACGATGTTCTTGCTTTCTCTCTCTCTCTCTTTCTCTCTCTCTCTCTCTCTCTCTCTCTCTCTCTTTCGACGCCCCATCTTCCACTCTCAGCTCTTCTTCTCTGTCCTCATCACAATGCACGACTAAATACCCGAGACGCTCTCGTCGCTCGTCTCTTAAACCTCATTAGGATAACATGTGCTGACATATCACTCTCGTGATGCGTAGCAGCATGGATTTTTTCACTCGCCATTATATCTGATAAATGCAGTCACATACGACTGTAGATATTCATTTTTTCTTCTTTTTCTCCACGGTAATTATATAGTTTTACCGAATTCATTCACTCGGGCGACGTAGTCAAAGATATTTCCCTCTGCGCGACTCGAATCCTTTCTCACATGATTATTTTTCACAAATTTTATGGTTTTAACGTATGTCCGTAACCTCAAACGCCATACATTATTAATCCTCACGGCCAAAAGTATACTCAAATAAAAGTACTCATTCTTCTTGGGATGCGCGTCGATATTCGGTAAATTGCCTCCAATGCGTCCGCTTTATCGAACATGGAGAATCGAGCAAAAGATTATTCGACTTCGTAGTTCCGAAAATTCGAGGACAAGCTGCGTTTTTTTAACAATAATAATAATAATAATAATAAAAATGTACAAGTTTCCTGAGTGTCGAGATGAAAAATTTTCTTCTTCTTCATCGTATCGGCATATTTAATAAACGATGGAAAAAAGAAGCTGTTCGAGTAGTTTGATGTTTCGCATATTTTCGATACATTTTGGTATTCCGCGCAACCATGAAATTTGTTGTTTTTTAATTGACTGTACGTCTTAGCAGTCGACGAGAAGTTTTCAGTTTTTCTTAGTTCATCGTTTCTTTCGATGAGTTCTCTAAACGAATAAAGTTCTTTGGTGTGCGATTCACTATCTTATTTCTTTAGAATAACAGAACAGAAGCAATGACGAAGGATTTTAAAGTTGAAGCTTGCATATGACAGAGAAAAGGGTCTTGTTGAATTGACCAAGGCACGTGGTAAAATATACGTCGAATGTAATGTATTCGTTGATTTGAAAAACTGTTCAGTTGCGGGATTCGTCGGTTTTGTTACACTGGGAAAATATATTTGTTGAATGAACCAAAGCAATTGTCGTTGTCGTCGATTTTGTGATGGGATCAACACATTGTACATTTCACATACCAGAATCAATATTTGGACGAAGTAAATATTTCATTCGTCGTATTTAACCGTGCCATTTAGTTGACTCGACTAAACGTTTTTATCAACAACTGGCCATGTCAGCGGGCTTCGCCCGCAACACGCCTAGTTGGCGTTGAGGACTACGCTAACTTTTTTTATCTCGGAATTTAGATGAGCAATGACAAAAAAATAGAAATCTACAAAATTAGAAGAAATTCACGAAAATTACTGTAACTTTTTTTCCCTTCGAAGCTGGCACCCCAGCCACCGCTCGTTCTCTTCATTGTGGAATTATCTTCAAATTTGTAATCAGTGTTTTTCATTTATAGTCTTTTTTTAATAACATGAGAAATTTTGAAGTAAAAAAAATGATGAAAAATTGAATTTTTCGCTTGGCCGTCCCTGAATAAATAATTTATCGGAATGTAATGCGGCCTACAACCTATTCTGATTCATGGGCTTCATTCCTGTGAAAGATTTATCGAAATTGGTTCAGTGGTTTTCGCGGGAAAAGCGGCCAAACACAATTTTGCAGTTAAGTTTTGTTTATGCAGCGATATAATCTGCAACGAAAGCCGTGGTAGAGGTCGTTGTGACCTTGATTCTGTAAAAACATTTGCGTGCTGTATTCCCCCTTTCAAACCAACCCGATTTTCGGCTACCGCCGAGCATTCCCCTTTCTTTTACACTATTTCGGGCTGGTAGTAGGCGGAATCTTGGTTATGTTGCATTGCCGGATGAAAAATCTTTCGAGCAGGTATAGAACGGGTGCGCGGGTGCGGGTGAGTAAAGGTTAATGGCGACTGGGAAAGAGCAAAGGAGATCCGACTGGTTTTTGACATGATTTTCAGGATGTTCGGCCGCAAGGGACGCAAGGCGCAGAGGGGATTAGGGGGAAAGTTGGCAAGGCGGTGCGCGGTGAGCGGAGCAAGCATCAACCGCCAGGGAGGGGCGGTGCTAACCATAGCACGAGCGAGAAAAGGATGATCGCCAGCAATTTAAGATTAGCTTCGACGTTAGGGATACTTTGTCGCCTGACCTGACATTTTTTTCTCGATTATCCTCGTCCCTCGAATCGTCCGAACGATTAAGAAATGTGATCGATGTGACGAAGATTCCCAAAATTCGCCTTATGCGCCATTTTGAATTCAATTGTTCATAACTGCGATTGTTGCAGTTTATCTTTTCGAGATTAAAACTTTGAGCAATTCTTGCGGCAACGCAAATGAAGAGCAAATTACGAATCGTTGGAACGAACAGCTTTGAAGCAACGCCACGCGATCTTTCGATGTATTTTCGCTGATATTTTGAGATTTTTTTTTTTCTTCACACAAAATACTTGCAACACGAGTTTCCAATGGAAAATAAAAACTTATTAAATATCAGATAAAAATTGGAATGGCTGCACGTCCCGCGATCGAAAAACTCTGGACTACGACCGTCAGCGGACTTCAGGCCGTAACTTTGTCATTTTTGGTTGAAAATATTTTTAAAAATTCATCACGGTTCATCGAAATATGATTGAACCGATGTCGGAACATAATTCTAAGTTCTAACTAATTTTACCCTCCAAAAAAAAAATCTTCTTAGTCTTATTAAAAATAAGATTAAAATGAAGACGAAAGAAAAAACCCACCACAAGATTCGCGCAGTCCGTGCCTACTCAAGATTTTTTTTTATCACTTTAATCACTAAACTATATTAAACTAAAAGTGACAGGAACGCGGAATCCCTGCATCCGTTTGTCTCGTCGCGTGGCCCACGCGCCTCAGCGGCAACGCACTAACACTCCAGTTATTTCAGCCCTGCCTGGCCGTTCACCTCATTGGCCGCTCTCGCCGTAGCGAGCATAAAAAATGGACAGCACGCGAGTTATTTAGAAATAGATGCATGTCAAATGATTGCCTCCTGGCTATTCAACGATAGTTTGAAAGCTAGGCCGGAGAAATAGTTGTTGTCAATTGCGAATGAAAGTTTTGCATGTAGTTACGTTACTTTTCAACGTGGGCATGACTCATTTAGTCACATTCTTTATTCTTTGTTTCACTGCTATGGATCTGACGCCACAATCATTATAGAAATTACAAAGTAACGGCAAAATCATCAAATACAATTTTTCCAAGATCATTTTTCGAAATTTTGCGTGAATCTTCTTGAGCGTCGTATTATAATGTGTAAAAACATTTGAGAAGGTTTCACCGTCTGGTAATCGGGATCTTCAGTGTTTAAAATCGCAACTTTAACACCGAGGTCTTATGGGAAGTGACGAAAAAACGACGATATTTTACAACTAACTCGGTTTCTAAACAGTCGAACTTCCTCAAATTTTAGTCACAGTTGAGTATGATTGTTGAGAAGATTCATACGAATTTGAAACAATTAAACTTGGAATTTATCCAACGCATGAGAAACGATCGAACCTCCTTAATTGCCATTTAATGTCACATTCTAAGTTACCGAACAGACTGAAATATTAGAGGATGCCAAAAGCGGAAAAAACGAATTTGTTTCGTCATTACTGTAGGGCATAGTAATTTTTAGGAAACTTGCAAAAACCATCGAGCCTCGTAGTGAATTTTATCAAAATTTTTACGTAATGTGCAAAATTGAAATTAAATTAAAAAAAAAAAAAAAACAGTCCAAATTTTATTTATGACGAATCCTACAAGTTTTCTCCGTCCACCTGCCAATCATTTGCTCGATTTTATGTCACATTTTTTCGAACCGATTAGTCCAAAATAATTTTCATCCCTCCACAAATCTTGGCTTTTGTCAGGGTATATTTGAAGCTCGGAAAGGGTGACTACAATGCTTCTATTTTCTTTTTTTTTCCAAGGACAAGTTGATTGACCTGGTCAATAACCGGGTCGACCGCGATCAGCGACCGCCTCCTAAAAATTCACTGTATTTACGTGTATTACGTGCGAACGGTGCGGGGATGGCCGAGGTTGCGATCGCTTCAAAGGGGCCGTGGGGCTTATGTTTGCCTGATACGAGCGCCGCTCACGCGCTAGCGCAATTCTCCTTATTATTCACGTGCGATATCTCAACTAAACTTTTCTTTCTCGAGTTCTTTCCCGCAAGCGATCCACGAGCTAAACCTTCCTTCAGATGCTCATTGTCTCAGGATTTTCCAACTTAACATTAACAAATTTCGAAAAAACAGAAAAAAAAACGAAAAAAGCTTGAGAAAGATTGAAAGCACATTGAATTTTCTTCTAAAACCGATTTTCAGAGTCTCTTTATCAATGTCGAATCCTAATGCGGCTCTCGAAGCTCTGGAGCATGAGGGGAAAAATATGCTTTTAGTTCATAACTGAAGCGCTAGGTGGCGCTGCAAAAAAGACCGCATGTATAAATAGGTACTCAACGGTTCATTCATCCTCAATAAAATGCGGGTTCGATTGACTCTCGCGTACACGGAATAATGAAAAGAGCAAACACAGCAAGGAAAACAATGTGCTGTTGCATCTGCAATTGTGTAATTCGATAAATTAATATCACGCGTTGACCGCAAGTGGCCACGGCCGATGTGGTTAAACAAAAAAGTCGTCACCATAAATTTGTCTCTATTCCCGAAAAATAGTCCCGCCGGTTGCTTCTTACTCTAATTTGTATACAAATAAATCGACAAAAAACACTTTTATATCGTCACGAGAAAAAAAATGGACAAAAACGTCGAACCCGAACGTCGTGCGATAAGAATAACGAGAAAGTAAACACACAGAGCCGTCATCTTGCGTCGCGGAGGCGAAGCAGCGTTGAATATTTCTCTGTTATCAGTGCAAGGTGCTTGGCGTTGTGAAAAGTCGAGCATTTTCCTAAACTCTCGACGACGAAGCATTTTCTTGCCCAAAATAACACCGGAACGAGGCTCGCGTTTCTTTATCGATGATCGCCGCTTCGCGACGCGATGTTTTAGGCGTTACCAGAAACTCTCGCGTATTGACAATGGCGCTAGAGGCCCCAGAATATCTGGAACGGACCAAATGGCGCGCCGTAAACTCGGACACACACGATACTAAATAATGTTGTTCTGTTAACCATGCATTTTTTTTCACTCATTGGTAAACACTTTGTGGCATCCTCGCTCGTCAATAAACACGCTTGTCATGTATATTTTGTTTTGAATTTTCAATCGTCTACGTGAGTGTCAATAAAAACAGTGCGAAATGTAATGTGCTCTGAAAACATCTTTTCGGGTAGTGCGCGATACCCAGACGCAATCGATTTCTCGTACGCCGCCCAACAGACTAAAGCAAGAAAACAAAACAGTCGATTCTCTATTTTATTTATCAGATCAATTCAGTGATGATTCAAACTGTTTAATAAATGTTCCGGAATATTGTTTGGGTTGTTAATTAATCCGAGGAATGCTACGACCACTTGAATCGTGAGTATGCTACGAAATTTATTAAAAGAGAATTCAGAGTTTACTTTCAGGAACATAAAATACCCAGGAGACGTAATTGATTGAAATGTGTTATTTTTCGTCAAATTTCGACGTTTTTTTTGTCGTTCCATAAAGAACGTTATTTTCCCATGTATTTCAACGACACTTTGATTCTCATGGAAAAAGTGTAGGCTATTTAATCATTAAAACTGACCTATATTCTTGAGACTTCATAAAAAAAGACGAAATTTTATGAAATCTGCAGAATTAAGGAATTTCGCGACAAGTTACGGAATTTAACCATCTTATTCTATTTTCTACGTTCTTTGACACCTCAAATGTGTCCCCCAAGTTTCAAAACGATTGTCTACAACGTTTCCACTAAATTCTCAAATGAAAACGTCACTTTTTAACACAGAGACACGCCTACGCTGTCCCTGAACTTCACTTACGTGCACGAAACAATACGAAAAAATGTAAAAGAGGTT
The DNA here is from genome assembly GCA_013761285.1 of Campoletis sonorensis. Taxonomy (NCBI): domain Eukaryota; kingdom Metazoa; phylum Arthropoda; class Insecta; order Hymenoptera; family Ichneumonidae; genus Campoletis; species Campoletis sonorensis. The sequence goes on from JACEOJ010000087.1 coordinate 815,890, forward strand.
ATGAAAAACTGTCAAACCACAAAAAATATCATAACAATTATGCCACCAGAAAATGAAATAATTCGTCGACATCGTTTATTAATTATTCGTTTTTTTGTCAATGAAAACGATCAATTTTTCAGTAATCGTGTAATTTTTATACGAAATTTTGTTGTGTGAAGTTGTCGCTTTGCTCGAGAACAATATAATTTTCGTTCGTGATTCTCCCTAAAGATGCGCTGAACCATTGCATCGTAAGACTTGTACCAAAACTCCTCAAACTTTTCTCAATGTTTTTGTACACTTACAAAACATCGGAATTGACTATTAAATTTGAACAATTCCCGCGTCTCTGCATAGATAATGAGACGAGTTGCTCGCGGCGCGAGTGCCGATGACTCGTTTGACGACGTGTTCGAATCCGAGGGAGCAGCAGGCCAACGTCGAGCAGACGACTCTCATCTGACCACTAATTCTTACGTTACAAATGTCAATGTCGCTGCTCGTAAACCTGTTAATGAGAATTACAGGGAAAAATTGGATCCTTCACCAACGGGCTACAGAGATTATACACCACCGGCTGAAGTTTTACAAAATAAATGGGACAGCTCGTCCTTGCAACGATCCAATGATGATAACAGATCAATCAATTCGGGTTATTCGATCGGCAAAGTCGACTTGCACAAAAAAGAAGAAACTTTTACACACAAGGTTAGTGTTTTTATAATTATTATAATTATTATTCTTATTATTATTATTAATTATAATTATTTACAATTATTCTTATAATTATTCACGATTATTCTTATAATTATTCACAATTATTCTTATAATTATTTACAATTATTCTTATAATTATTTACAATTATAAATATAATTAATATAATTTAATTATAATGAAAATTATAATTATTTATATTTATAATTTGGATAATTTTTTAAAATTATAATTCTTATAATTATTATTTTCTTACACAATTATTTAAATTAATAAAATCTATAAAATTATGATATATTTTTTGTTTTTTCTAATAATTATTAAGAATTCTAACATGGAAAAAAATTGGTGATGGCTACGTGTTTATTTTGAAATACAAAATAATGATTTTAATATTTTCGGAGAATATAAAATGGGAGCGAGGAGAATTAATGGATATTTTTATACAATTTCGGTGTTAAAAATATGTTTAATGGATGAATTTAGACACGAACAAAGTAGATTGTAAAATGGTTCTTATTGTTGTTTGTCGAAGTGTCAGATTTTGTTTGGGTTTGGGTTTTGGGTTTAACCACATTATTTTTTTTGTCGTGGGTAAAATTAATTAGAATTTAATAAAGTTCCGACATCATTTTATTCATGTTTCGCGATGAACTGTAATGAATTTTTTAAAAATATTTCTTAAAATTATATTTTGAAACCGCGATGAAAGCTCTCTCCGTGTTTTTCATTCCTTTATCATCGTAACGCGTCCGTTCCGTCCATTTTGTAATGACCTCGTTAGGCGTTCTGATGACTGTTGCGAGAGATAATGAAAAAACATTGTTGCGTGAGGTTGTTTTTTTTGCTCGGAAACAAAATTTAACATGATTCGTTCACCGCGTCTAAAGAAAATTCATTTATATTTTTATCGCCGGGATTTACCAAAATATTTCGGAAACTCTTTGGTCCCCGGAACTCCTGGGACGGACACTGTAAATCTTGTGATCTTTCGATGTTGTTTTTTGTTTGTTCCCGCATCACAGACGATATTGCTGGGCGACAGCGGTGTCGGGAAAACATCGTTGCTCGTACAGTTCGACACGGGACAATTTCAAACCGGCAACTTTGCCGCTACAGTTGGCATCGGTTTTACGGTAAGCATTTACGCTATTCATGACAATAACGAGGTCCTATCGCCATAATCATAACAGTAAATAAAAAGTAACGGCGAAATCATCAAATACAATTATTCTAAGATGATTTTTTGAAATTTTGCGTGAATCTTCTCGAGCCTCGTATTATAATGTGTAAAAACATTTGAGAACGTTTCATCGTCTGGTAATCGAGATATTCAGTGTTTAAAATCGCGACTTTAACACGAGGTCTTATGGGAAGTGACGAAAAAACGACGATATTTTACAACTAACTCGATTTCTAAACGGTCAAACTTGCTCAAATTTTAGGGACGGTTGAGTATGATTGTGAAGAAGATTCGTACGAATTTGAAACAATAAAACTTGGAGTTTATCAAACGCATGAGAAACGATCGAACCTTAAATTGATTTTCAAGGGAATTGTCAATTTGAGATAAAAATTTCAGCAATTTTTCATGGACAAGCATGTAAACTGAGAAAACTGTGAAAACAGATTATCCAAAAGGTCTAAAAGCTCCGTATATATGAAAATTTCAATGACAATTAAAAATCTGACCTCAAAAAATCGATTTTCAAACAGAATGTTATTTTCTCATGAAGTAACACATTAGTAAAAAATTACAAAGAATATTTACAATTCATCGATACTGCAAGGCAATTGAATGTGTAACTAAGAATTTTTCATTTTTCCAACGAAGTAATTCACTTTACGAGTCGATCGGCTCTAGTGCACAAGAAATTTCGTGAATTTTCATCTTCGTTAAATCCTCGTCGATCATATTATGCCGGACAACCATCGGTTTGTATTTTTTATTAGTGATTTTTAAACGGCTTGCATGAGAATCGAAATGTTAATCTGAACAAAACGGTTCATTTGTTTCATTTGAAAAATTCAATAAAATTATATCAATATTCGTAATCAAAATAATCAATCAATTTTTCTAATAATCGTGCAGTAACATAAAAGAGTTAGTTCAAATATACTCTCATGTTAAATTGTAAATAAAATAGAACTCAATACCCGGGGTTTCCGTTTTTATAAACTATCATTGCTGCCATAATGCTCATTTTTTTTTTCCTTTTTTCCATACGGGGCGCATGTAACACGTGCCACGTAGGAAAACAAGTGAAACATATCTATATTTACGATGAAGTATACGAAGAGGTAGGGCTGCGTCGACGTTGTCACCAGCCCGCGCGCCAGTTTAGTTCTCGTTTGACTTTGTCATCGTTCGCGTCGACACGTTTTTTTTCCATTACTTTGTGTTTTGTTAGTTATTTTCTCGGAATAAATTAAGTGATTATTGTGCAGTTCGGAAGATGAAGAAAAACAGAAGATAATAATTTGCAGAGTTTCGTTTGAATTTGTCGATAGAATTTTGTCAATTTACCGCGGACGCTCAGGCTCCTGCGTTTTTATTTTTTTATTTGTGCATATTTTTTTGTAAGAACATACAGTTCATCGCAATTTTCTTGCCCCTTTCTGCTCGGCGCTTCCAATCATATTACTGGAAAATTTCTCGATAAGAAGTTTTATCGTGCGCTCGGCTCGTCCACGTAATCGCCCCTCGTCATGTCAACCTTTACCGACCTTTTTCATTTCTCAAAATAGTACATCGCTCCATTAACGACGCATGCATTTTTCCTCCTTCTCCCTCCTTGGACCCCGTCGTTACGCATAATCGCACCATTTTTCCCGCACATTTTCTTCCTCACTCTCTCAATTTCTTGCTCTTATCGGTCGCCCCGCACATGGGAAGATGGTCGACAATAATACTGTACGATTTACGATAAAATGGCCACCCGAAGCCTGCCCAAAAGAAACTCTTGTTCCGCGGAACGGGTTTTCTAATATTTTTCAATAACTAGATTAATCTTAATCATCGAATTTTCACTTTTTCACACGACATTGCGACCGTTTTTCAAAACATATTTATTCAGCTTGATACCAATATGGCGTTTGACGTATTGTTGCGTCATTGGTTCCCACAAAATGACAAACCGGCCAAGGGCTGCTCCATCCCGTGATTCTTTGTCCGATCTTCCGGTTTTTTATTAACGCATTTTTTATTATTTTTTTAATGGTTTTTCATCAGTTATCATTAAGATAAAGAAATTAATTAAATTTTCATTCAAAGTTTGAACAAATATATATTTTGCTTCCACAACACTTCGCACTTCTCGTAACGCGTTGTTCTGAAGCTTAAAAGACTCATTGAAAGGTTTTGACTTACTTAACGAGGTTCTACCGCCATAATCATAATCGTAAATACAAAGTAACGACAAAATGATCGAATACAATTTTTCCAAGATATTTTTTCGAAATTTTGCGTGAATCTCCTCGAGCGTCGTGTTATAATGTGTAAAAATATTTGAGAAAGTTTCACCGCCTGGTAATCGAGATATTCAGTGTTTAAAATGGCAACTTTAACACGAGGTCTTATGGGAAGTGACGAAAAAACGACGATATTTTACAACTAACTCGATTTCTAAACGGTCGAACTTGCTCAAATTTGAGCCACAGTTGAGTCTGATTGTTAAGAAGATTCCTACGAATTTTGAACAATTAAACTTGGAATTTATCGAACGCATGAGAAACGATCGAACCTCCTTAATTCGATTGAAATTCAAAGTTGTCGCAAATATAAATTTTGCTTGCGGAACACTTCGTACAATTTGTAAAGCTTTGTTCTAACGCTTAAAAAGCTCATTGAAAGGTTCTTTGACTCACTTGAAAGAAATTCGTTTGAAAAGGCCTCGCAGGACGCCCTAATATTGTATCAATCGCTTTCATAATTATTAACAAAGGATATTGGAAACATGTCCTCTTGTATATAAACACAGCTCTCGCCTGGCCTCGTTTTTACATCCGAGACCCTCAACGTTCATTTTTCCTGCTTGCACGTATTGCAGCATCGTATACTCTCAAGGGCTTACAAATCCGAGGGCTTTCGCGTAGTGTGTGTATATGCAATTTTGTTCCACACGGTCGCTCATGAGAACGAAAATTCATCGGCTCGAAACGACGCGGATGCTCTTTTGCTTTATAGCTGCACACTTCATACCGTTCGTTGGGTTATCGAAATAATCGACCAAAGTCGTGGTCCATCAACGCTCTGTTAAAACATTTATGCAGTTCAGGGATGTTCATTTAAAGCCGTAGGCGGAGTAGCGAGTAGCACTTCTTGGACCCTGAGCTTCGTTGGCGCGAAGAGACATTTTTTTGCTTTTATTTCGTAATTTTCAACACGTTTACTTTATTTTTTCAATTGAAATGGCGGTCAGATCTGTTCAAAGGGTTTTATTCTTCAAAACTGATTGTTTGACCGATTTATGTAAATATACGTCGATACCGATGCCCGGAAGTTGTAATTTTCCGATTTCTGTACATGAAGATCGGTTTAGAAAACGATTTTCGTTGTACGGGAGTTTGGCCGAGTGGTTAGAGGAGCTGTCGCAAGCGCTGACGCCCGGCGGGTCGGCAGTTCGATTCCCCGTTCGAGCAACATTTTACCGAGTCTTGACAAATTCAGTGGGAAGGTTTTTTTCACGCACTATGATGATAAAACTATTGCTCGAGGTCAACGTCACTCGAGCCAAGATCGTTCTGATCTTTTCAGGCTCACTGTTGATCGATGACGCGCAATGTCATAGTTACTCTGAGTGTCGGTGAAAAATAAAAACACATTTTTAGTGCAATAATTGACGATTTAGTCTTGTAAAAATTCGTAGAAACAAACTGACTGTGGCGATCGCCTTTTAATCTTAATAAGATTATCTTCGTGAACAAAAGTATAAATGAATCGAATAATCAGCATAAATTCTGAAAAACGCAATTTATCCATGCGTTGTTAAAAAAAAGAGAGAAAAAACACATAGAAAATCACGTCTATTTACATCGGATAAAAATCTCTGTCTCGAAAATGTTGTGCGGAATATTTGGAAGCGCCTCCTTGCCTCCATTTGGTCGGACTCTGGGTGTAACCCGAATGGCCCGGCTGATCTTCCAACCTTTGTCCCTCATTCTGTGTTTTTACTGCTCATTTATCGTCGCCTCATACTTTATGGCAGAGGCGATCGTTCACTGGTCAATTATTGACGTCATAAAAATCAATACGTCATTATAGACGTAGGATTATATTTTTTAGGGATCATTCATCATTCGCAGCAACAGATGATAAACAATATTGTCGTGCCATTTTAAAAGAGGCACTAAATGAACCATTTTTTTTCGTTTCTTGAGGAATAATGTAAATAAATGAAAAAAATATGCTCTATTGTAACGCAGCGATAACAAACGACATTTGTCCTCTATTGAAAGTACATAAATAGGTTAAATATTGACTTATTACGTGGTGATGGATCAGGGAAAGAGGAAGAAAAAGGCGTGATCGTTGGAAGCGTTAGTACGCGTTAAAGTTGATGTTTTTGTGCACTACAAAGAGTCGTGTCGGTAGTATTTGCAGTAAAGGGAAAAAGGAGAGGCAAAATACTTTGCAGACCCGATGCGCTGAGAGAGTCGAGAGTCCAGTCGAGTAGATGCGAGTTTACTGACCCTGGCTGTGGTTGGCACAGTATCGTCGTCGTTTCTTTCTTCTTTTCCTCTCCCCCTCCCCTTTTTTCTCTCTTTCTATCTTTCTCTCGGCCCATCTCGCGTCCCTGTTAGTGTCCCCCTTGGCAAAACTCTGACTCCGTGCATTGAATCCCGCAGAAAGTGTCGAGGCATATTGCTGGTGAACGTCGTGAGATATTCGAAAGACGGGGGGAGAGAGAGAGAGAGAGGGAGAGAGAGAAAGGAGATTCTCTCCGTGCTGCTTTTTCGAAAGCAAGAAAGCGCGCAAGAGCGACTGTGACGAGGAGTGGCCGAGAAGAAGAAGAGCAAATTGGTGCTCTGAGTAACAGGAGTTTATAAGCATCATGGAGGCAGAGCCTACCGCAGCCGCCGCTGGTGGCGTTAGCGGTAGCGACGACATTCGCTCATTAGCCGCTCAAGAAAATCACTCGAACGACTGGAATTTTGATGCTTCCACCGGATCCACCACTTCCACCATACGTAGCCATTGGAAAACTCAACAGAGTCACGATTCAACCACTTCGCAAATTCAATCCTCTCAAGATCAACTTATTTCCGGTTCCCAGAGAGCTCTACGAACTTCTAGCAATGCTTGCGATTACTTTTTCAAGGTCACTTTTATTTCATCCTCTTTTACGAAACTGGACTCTTGCGTTCTTTCAATTATTTGGATTTGAACTTAGAGACTTCAACAGATTAATTATAATGGCCACATTGAGCTCGAAATCCGTTAAAATCTGCGATCGAGCTGTTCCCGAAAAATCTCCAAATTATCGCTATTATTTTTTCTTCAAAAGAGCCGTATTTTGCAAAACTAAAAAAACGGTCGAAGGGTTAAGCTTTTTTGATTATTTGCAAATTCATATTTTTAGTATAATAGTATTTTCGTTTGATTTTTCAAAGAATCGCGTTTGCAAATCAAATACGCCCACACGCGAGGAGCTTTATCTAGAAATCTATGGGCACAAAATATTGGATTCGTAGTCTTATTGGTCCAGTAGTCGATATCCTTCAATGAAGAGACAGATCGAAACCGGAAGTGTCGATTTTCCAGGCGACAATTCGACCTCGACACTCTGCCTTCTTTTTATTCGTTTATTTTATTCAACCAAGTGTTTATCTACTGCTTTTAACGCGTAAATAGGTGATGCTGTTGGGTGACAGTGGCGTAGGAAAAACTTGTCTCCTTACTCGCTTTCGTGACGGTCGTTTTCTGTCTGGCAACTACATTACAACGGTTGGCATCGACTTTAGGGTGAGCCAAAGTCCTTTCCGCCAATCCGTATTACGTCGGTCTAGTGTGTCAACAAATATGGGCAAATGTTCCTCCAACGATATGCAATTTAATGGAACATGTTTTTTTTTACTAATTCCAAGACCACTGGAACAAAGACGCTTGCTTGTTCACCAGAACATATTCGAAAAAAAGTGATCAGCAAATCCACTGAATCGATCCACGAAAAATTTCAAAACACCATTTCCCGCGCTTTTTAATATTTACAAAATCTACATTTCCATCAGAATAATTACCTGCTTCCAGTACAGAAAGCTGTTTCTTTTTAAGGAATGCTTTTGTTGCAGAATAAAATCATCGAAGTGGACGATACGAAGGTAAAGCTTCAGATTTGGGATACAGCTGGTCAGGAGCGTTTTCGTAGTGTCACCCACGCCTACTACAGAGACGCTCATGGTACGAGATGCTATTGACGGTATCGCAATTTTAAAATAATAATAATAATTAATGATAAATAATAATAGAAACGAAAAAAATGATATAAGGTACGATATTAGACATAGTTGAGTGATTTTAGCGCTACTCCTGCTCTACGACGTGACCAATAAAACAAGCTACGACAACATAAGGGCATGGTTGGGTGAAATACGGGAGTATGCTCACGACGACGTCGTTATAATGCTCTTGGGTCGGTACAAATCATTATATTTTAGAATTTAATGCCACATCCCCCTTAATAAGTCTTATTTACTCATTAAATGTTGAATGTGCGTAGGCAACAAGTGCGATTGCGGTAACGAGAGAATCGTCAAGAGAGAAGACGGTGAGCGCCTCGCGCGGGAACATAATGTACCGTTCATGGAGACCTCTGCCAAGACCGGCCTCAACGTCGAGCTGGCCTTTTTTGCCATTGCTAGGTAATTTTCGGTGCAACTTGCTCACTTTATCTTTTCATATTTTTTAGTTTCGTCACTTTCTGCCACAGCAATGTTCAAAATTGAACTCTCTCGTGTCCCCATGCGTAAAATAAATGATAACATTTCGGGATTCGGTGGATGCGTTATTTCTGTGTAACAATAAGTACCAATCGGAATGAAAAAAGAATAAGAATTCAATAAAGTTCCGACATCATTTAAATCATATTTCGATGAACTGTATTGAATTTTTAAAAATACTTTCAACCAAAATTCAAAGAGTTGCGCCCTTAAGTCCAAAAAAACAGTAATTAGGAAAACAAAAAAAAAACTGGTTAATTACAATTTTTATGATCTCACGATTTTTTTTTTCTTAGGTACCTAAAAGCACGAAAAAGTGGAGATGCCGACACTTCGAAATTCAACGTTCAAGATTACGTGAGACAACAGTCACAGAAAAAGACGTGCTTCAATTACAATTGCTCGACAACCTGAATTCAGCAAAATGGTTTTGGCCTTGATGTACCTTCGTTGAGTAAATATCGTTATATGCTAAAAAAAATATGTCTATAATGAGTCTGGAGCGGACTACTTTTATCGACCAAGTTAAAACGGTGGCACAAAATTTATGCAGATGACGTAGTGTTGTACACGAATATATTATTTATAAATATAAATATATATAAAAGCCGATAACTGATTATGAAAAAAAAATATCATGACGCCAATTGATGAAAAAAAAAAACAAAAAATTACACATTCGATGTTAAATACTCGTATTTGAATAACTATTTAATTGGAAGAAAATAAAATTGAATGGGGAGAATGACAAAAACATTATTATGAGTAGCCAATGTGTCAAAAATGTTTCAGGTGACTAGAAAAATATGACAAGCAATCATCTGTCAATATACTGCAATAATTAATATATATACGACCAGCTTCTGCCCAGAACGTCGTCTGCGTGGAATTTCTGTACTGCAGGTAGCTTATTTTTTATCCGAGCCGTTTTTCCATATCACACACCCCTAAGGGATGATTTTCGTGATAAAAACTATCCTATGTCCTTCCCTGGGACTCAAACTATCTTCATACCAAATTTCATCTAAATTGGTTCAGTGGTTGAAGCATGATTGATTGATTGATTGATTGATTATTTATTTCAAGCCTTGGCGTAGGCCATAAGGCAAAGTGTCTAAACGTGATATAAAGAAAAATAGTACCAAAAAAATGAAGAGGTAACATACAGACAGACACAGTTACTTCCGCATTTGCATTAGTAGGGACAGGGATAGATTAGGTTTGAAAGGAAAAAAACCTTGTATGTTTTTGGGAGTGGTTGGGACCGGGTGGTGAGATCGTCCGAATCGCTTAGCTCGAGAAAATGGTGGCAATGGTGAAAGGAAAGACAAAATTATTTATTACGAAATAATTTATTGATTGAGGCGATCGTTAGGAAAAAATACACTTTCGTAAGTATGTATGGTACAATAAAGGAGTAAATTTACAGACCCAATCGTCCGGGTGTTTTGCGATAGGAAGCGGGGGTTCCTGGTTCTCGAACGCCGGGAGTGAGAATTTCTTGTTTCCTAACGGAAGCTTGTTCGCGTTCCAATTGTTCCTGAGCTCTGAGCCGCATTTCTTCCTCGGCTTCTTTCATCTGTCCCTCCATTTCGTGAAGATGTTGAAGGGCCTGGCGTCTCTTGGCGTGACCGCTTCGTCCAGTTTCCTTGACGCTGAAAAACATTGGTCCGAGTTCCGCGAGCCAGTGTCCATCGACGGCGGTAACGCATTGCATGTATTCCTTGGCGGTCATAACGAGCTCGTGATAAACAACGTAATCGGGTGTGAAACCCATGCCGAAGAGCGCCGACGTTGGATGGAGATGGCAGGGCATACCGGTTCGACAATTGACGTATTCGCCGATACCTTTTAATCGCGCTGCTTGATGAAAATAAGCGGAGCAAATGCATTTTCTAACGACGTCCCAATCGGTGCCGCAACTGACAACCTCCATTTTTTGTTGCTTCAATATCTCCTCCAATTGTTGTCGGACTTCTCGGACCTTTCTCATCGCTTTGGCGTGAATGAAGTGTTCGTTGCACCACGAGCTCGAGTATCCGTTCAATTTCCACTGTTTGTAAACATTTAGATAAGTCAAATGGTCGGATTCAGGCACTTGAAACTTTTCCCTCGCCGAGTCCGAGTCCTCCTCGCGTCCTTTGGGCCTATAAAAAATTGAAGGTACCGAAAGCATCGATACAATGATGAGAATGTCGGCGGTGCAACCGAGCTGAGAAGCGACGATCAACATTTGACATTGGGGCGGATCGAGCGGAAATTCAGCCATTTGGCGACCCAGAGCGGTTAGTCTTCCGGTGTGATCGAGGGCTCCGAGGATCCACAGTTGATACAAAGAGTTGAGAATATTATCCTGGGGCGGTGGGTCCATGAAATGGAAAGCCAATAAATCTTGGACTCCCAACGATTTCAACAGTAATACGGTGTTTGCTAAATTCGTACGTTGAATTTCCGGCACTCCTGTCAACAGAAGCTCGTCGAGGTACTGGCGTCGCGTGTACAAACGGTAACAATGTCCCGGACCCGTACGTCCGGCACGACCCGATCGTTGATCCGCGTTCGCCCGCGATACCGGGTACACTTGCAGCGCGTCCATTCCGATTCGCGGATTGTAGACTTTGAGCTTGCAATATCCCGAATCCACGACAAACACGATACCATCGACCGTCAACGAAGTCTCCGCAATGTTAGTCGCCACGACACATTTCCTCAGACCGCCTTCCGAGCGCTGGAATATTTTAGCCTGAAGATCCGACGGCAGCTGCGAATAAATTGGTAATATCGACAATTCAGGCGCCGAATCTATCTCCTCGAGCCTCTCCTTCAAAGACTCGCACGTCACTTCGATGTCCTCCTGGCCAGGCATAAACACCAACACGTCACCGCTACGAGGCTGCAAATGTATCTGCAATACTTGCTTCACCGCCGCATCCACGTAATCCTCCACTGCATTTTTCGAGTGCAACACCTCCACCGGATACGTACGTCCAGGGATCTCGTACGTTGCTGCGTTCCCGAAAAACGCTGCGAACTTACTCGAATCCATTGTCGCCGATGTCACGATCAATTTCAAATCGTGACGTCTCGCTACAACCTACGCAGATATTTTCAAATTATTTATTTTCATTTTCACCCTGCAAAATCCATTATTTATCAAGTAGGTAAGGAGTTTTACATGCACACCCTTTTCGGGGTTTTTTACATGGGTATTTTCCCACTATGTTCCGTTCCGCCTCGACTGGCTTTTGCCGTTCCACAGTTTTTCCACTACCTGGGCCTACATTTTTACGTGGGTTCCGAACCACGGAGAGAGCAGTTAGAGACACTTAGAAAAAATCCATTGGTGTCGGCGGGAATCGAACCCGGGCACGTTACCTCCATTATTTATAATTTTATTTCCTAATTCTTTCACTAGTTTGTTTATTTTTTTCAATTTTTTTCTAAATATCACTGCCAAGTCGGCGCGCTCACCTCTCTCAGTAGTCCAAAAAGTACATCGGTCGACAGAGATCGCTCGTGAGCCTCGTCCATTATGATTACGCTGTAACGTTCCAGATCTCCTTCACGAAGACTTTCGCGAAGCAATATACCGTCGGTCATATATTTTATTACCGTCTGCGAACAAAGAAGATTCATTCAATTATAATTTTTACGAAAAAAAGGAAAAAAATTAGAACGAACAATTAACTGTTGTAAAAAAACGATCTAAAAAATGAGAATAATCGAAACTGACTTCTTTTGAGGTGCAGTCCTCGAAACGGATGGCATAACCGACTTTGTCACCCAGCGCCGTGTCCATCTCGTCGGAGACTCTTTTAGCGACGGACATTGCAGCGACTCTCCTCGGTTGCGTACAGCCGATGATGCCATTTTTGCTGTAGCCATCTTCGTGCAAATATTGAGTAAGTTGAGTAGTTTTTCCGCTACCAGTTTCACCAACGATTATAACAACGCTATTTTCTCGAATAATATTGAGCAATTCTTGACGAACGGCAAAAACGGGCAGGCTTCGGCGCTGATGTTGAATCGTACGTTGCCTCGATTCTTCGCTCGATACTTGTCCAGCTCCGATGTGTCGGGCATACTTTTGACCAGCTTTGTAATCCGTTTCTGGACCGTGTTGCTCTCTGTCCTCTTTTTTATTGTCATGCACTCCCATTATATTGCCGAGGTGAGTTCCCGCCAATTCCCAATGTTTTTTTTGCGCACGACGACGCTCTTTTTGCTCTCGATATGCCCTGACCAGAGCCGAACCTTTGCGCGCTACCAAAGCCATATCCGAGCTCGGATCACGCACCGGGACCACTGGCTCCGGTTGCTTCGTGAAAACAATTCGACCTGAAATTATTTACATCATTTATATTATTTTTTATATTTTACACTTTTTTTTTGTTGTTTTTTAATCGCTTCTCTGTCGAATTTACTGGATAATTAATTCTACTGATTGAAAATTTCTTCAGCTGACGGATCCTTTGGTGCTTTAAAAATATTGTATCACCGTTTATTCACGAATCACATACGTACGTGTCATCGTGTTTTTACTTGAAATAGCAGCAAAAAAATCTTTTAAAATTAAATTTTCAAAAATCCCGGTATTTTGTCAAATCCTGAAAATGTATTTTTCGATTTGAAGACATCGAATTCTTTTATTCGTAAAATGAAAACTACAATGTTCAAAAAGTTTCACGTGTCGTCATAATTTAACGCACTCGACACTGTCAACCTTAAATAAATAAATAAATAAATAAATAAATAAATAAATAGTCATTTGAGTTGCTATTGGTTAATTTTTTGGTACTTGCCATCAAGAAATGGTGGAACAACATTATGAACGAGTAAATGGACCCTGGCTTCGCCCTCATCGTCCGGATCATCATCGTGTTCGAGTGAGCTAACAACGCCCGAAGTCAACATTCGATTTCTCTCCCAAAGCTCGTTGTCTTTGTTGATCTGTCTTTGTTGCGCGGAGACACGTTTTTCTCGTTTAGCTTCCAGCTCCATTTCCTTTTTTCGGGTGTATTCTTCTGAAACGTCGGCAAAACGTTGATTTTCACCGTCGTCCAGTGCGTACCATTCGCGATCCAGTCTGAAATGGTTATTTTAACGATCAGATTTGCTGCTGTTTTCTTCTCTTTTTTTTTTTTATCTCACTAAAGAGTTGTCATCGACAGCTTTTTTTGAGATTAACGAAACTTGACGAAAATAACTCGCGAATTACCTTCGCTGTTCTTCCTCCCACAGTGCCTTTTCTTCTCCGTCCACAACGGGTGTAGCGCCCGAACCACCTCTGTGATCTCTGTGCCAAGGATTGTATTTGTACGACGGAGTGAATTCACTTCTTGCGCTTTCTCTGTAATCTTTAGAGCCGTAAAGTTTGGGCGTAGGATGATCCCAGCTCGATCTGCGCGGCTCTTCGTCGTCGTCGTCGTCCCAATTGCTCCTCGAAGTTGGATCCTAGAAAAAAGAAGATTGAAATGTCAAAATTCTTGCAGAAAACATTGGAAATCAAAATATTCCAGATATTCAAGGATTCTCATTAAATTTAGAGGATTCTCGTCAAAGTTTCGACACTTTTCTACGAATTTTCGATTCCCACGGAACGTGCGGCAAAGTTTTACGAACCAAACTAAAATTTTGACGTTTTGATATTGAAAACGTAGGATTAACAAGGAAAATTGAAATTTTCGAAGGAACGAGAATTCAAACCAGAAAAATGTCACGAAAACGTACAAATATTTCAGATAAAAATTCACATATTTTTGTATTTTTTGACCAAACGTCGTCGTTTATGCATTTTGGTATTAAAAAAATATTAATTGTTACCCTGGCTCGCATTTTAGGAGTTTGCGGTTCATCCCTGAACCTCGGAGTTCTGTCCCTTCGATCTCGACTGTGACTTCTCTCTCGATCTCGTCTCATGCGATCCTGAGCATCGAGTCTTTGTCGTTTGAGGCGGCTTTCCAATTTTTTTTGAGCTTCCGCGTTGACACCGCCGGTGTAAGTTGGTGTTTCTTCCTCGTGGGATCTGTATCTGCGATCGCCTTTAGATTCATGTTTTGATTTTTTCTTAGATTCGCTTCGACTGCTTCCTGGTTCTTGAGAATTCTCTCGTCTTTTTCGTTCTGCTAATTTGTCGAGGCCGAAGTGTGACACGCTCGGTTTTTTGAAGGTGTGATCGGAGGCTTGTTTACGAATTATTAATCCTCCGGTTTCATTGCCGTCGGAACCTTCCAGTCTGAACAAATCTGGAGTGTTTGCCATTTTTGACACTTTTTATCACGATCCTCGAGAAAATGTACTTTGCTTCGGAGCAAAGTAGGAAACACATAATATTTATCCCGTACGTCGTAAAACACTCGGCACAGCCTCTGATCTTCGCTATTTACTTCGTCGATCAAACATTTGTCTCAATTTTTTATTTTTCAATACAACATAACCTCTTCGAACTTTTGCCTTTCGTTACGTTCGCTCACGCGTTTGCTTTCGTACTGTCAGAGTGTCAGCGCCAAGTGACGATACTAGAAACTAGATACTTTCTTCTTCTTCTTCTTGATTCTTATTGGCTGTTTCTCTTTTCCTAGGGAATTTTTTGCCACACTGTTCTTCTTTCCTTCTTCAGCTTCTCCACTTTGCCGTCATTCATCAGTTTCGCGGTCGGTAACAAAGTAGGTACACGTTTTTCTTGGACACGCTTGATATTTTGGTTGAAATACTTGTTTTCCGAAAGCATTCCATTTGTTAACTTTTGTTACTTGTTAAGTACAATAAAAAATTACGAAACATGGTCAAAAATATACCCGTCACTATGAAAAAAAGAACAGTTCGAAACCTGCAATCATTTTACCAAAAAAAAATCACAAAAACACGCTTTTTTTCGGCCGTTAACTGGACATAACCTCTTAATGCTTGCATATTTTTTAAAAAAAAGCAGATTTTCCTACAAAACATCGATGTTTGATAAGTGTCGATACGAAAACGCTGAACAATGTAATTGTGCTATTAAAAAAACATAGAAAACTTTATTCGTAATTGTTTTTTTGTTCCATTCGAACTAATAATGTACATAACTTAAGATTTTTGCATAAATAATGGACCGTGCGTAATAACAGCAGTAGAGAAAAATGCTTACACGCTATAGGTTGTGACCCTATCGTAAATGCAGATTACCTTAAGAGTTAAAACAGAGAGAGAGAGAGACATTACAGAGTAACTTAGCTCCGATTGGAATGAACAAAATGTCACTATTTGCGAGTGTGTGTTTGTTTCAATCAGAGCTTGATTCTTTGGGTTACGAGGACTCGATATAAACAGGAATTTCTTCTTGTTGTCGTAGCAGCGTTGCCAATGCGGACTCTAAATTTTCGGGTAGGTGGTCGAGCAACATTCGGGGCATGACCGAAAGTTCCATAAAGTCTTCCGCTTCGGCCCAACGCATTTCGTACTCTCTGTCTTTTTTGCTCATTTTTTTGCTGTCAATATGAAACCAGAAAATTTACATTAATCCTCTCGTCCCTCTCGCACCTGTCGACCCCATGAATTTCAATTTGTTTTCCCGTACCTTTTGTCTGGCTGGGACGGTTTACATCTCGCCAAATGAAGTATACGACCTGCATTGTACAATCTGACCTTCGAGTAACGTCTTCTGGTCACGTCTCTTTCCAACACCATTGTTTCCTAGAAAAAATAAAATTAAAATAAAGCCGCGCCATTCAGATAAATCACGGAACACTAAATCTCGTTAATTCATTCAAATATTCGTAGCCTTGCTCATGCGCGAGTTTACGCGTATTTAAAAACAAACAAAAAATAGCTGCAAAGTCAATTTCGTGGTAAATTTTACGCACAATATTTGTCTTCGATTTTTTTTCACTGGACATCGAAGATTATTGGGCAGTTGGGGATTTTTTAAATAATAAACGAACATCCAGGAATGTCCAAATTTAATTTAGTGTCGATTCATTCTTTAATTATTTGTTCAATGATTAAATGTCATTAAAAAATGTTATTTCTTCTTTTGTTTTTTATTTAAATGTTCCTTCCTGTCTTAAATAATATCATTTTTAGTACATAATCAACCATTACCGTTTGACGCATCGTCGGTAATTCGGAAAGCAACGGCAATTGACCTGGGATTGAATTGATCGTATTACCATTTCTCCAAGTTCTGTTGAGATCTCGGTCAGGTACGCCGAACAACGCGTAACCAAATCCGTTCAAAACGACTCTGTACTAAAAATGGAACAAGGTCATCAAAATTTGAGCCTTTAAAAGTGGTTTTTTTTTTTTTTTTTTTTAATTCGCAGGGTGTCCTAAGAGTCACAGCAATATTTTTGTAAGATTGCCGGACCGGATAATTTATTGATTGGTTTGTCAATTATAATATTTCGTTATCAGTCCATTTGAGAAATTCATTTATTTTCGAATGGTTGCTGGATTTCTGGATAATCTTGAATCATTGAATGTGACTTTTGTGACACGCTGTATGTTTCCAAAGAAAACGTACTTTTGGTAAACGACAGGCTTGTAAAGTGATGAGAAGTGATGTTCGGAAGTTTTCTATACTGTCGACACTGAGCCTCATTACCAAGTCATCGCCCAGTCCCACGGTCAAGACAAAATCTTCTGTAACCCTGGCAGCTTCTCTGCTGAGTAGACCAGCTGTTTCAAAGTCGTGATGTAATATGCGTTAGACACACCGGTAATAATATTGATTTTATGAGTTACGTTTGATTAATAATTCATAAAGACCTGGTGTTGAAAAGGCGTAAACTTTTAAGTAGGGATAACGCGGCCTTATGAGCAACGCTAGTAGAACAGCTAAGCCGGCGCCTAAGCTGTGGCCTTAAAAAAAGTGACAGATTGTGTGGAGTTAAACGTAAACAAATGAAAAATAAATGACAGTAGGTAGGTAATGATGAAATACCTGTTAAAATGAGGCTGTAATGAGGGTACGTTGCGAATGCGTTTTCCAATATTTTGTATTGTTCCAACTGTTTGAGAAGCACTTTCGCACCAACGATCATACCCTTGTGAGCCTAGAGTATAAGGGTCTTCGGTTATTCAGAGCTTCTTAAAATCACTATTTATTCCGATGTAAGCAACAATTTTATTTAAGGAAATCCTTTCGCGGAGGGCCGAATTTTGTGGGGGCATGAGAAGGACACTCGTCTTTTGTTCGATATTCAAAATTACGAGGGTCAAAGACAGTACTTTGTAGATATGTATACATATTCATCAGTCAGCTGTTACGCATCGAACGCAGCCAATTTGCCAATTTCTGTTGCCGAACATAACCCTTGTGACGTTTTTTCAACTCTAATTGTTAATATTTCTGTTGAACATCCGACTACCCCCCATTTTTATCGTCGTTACGGATTCCTTATAATTTTTTCTACGAGTGAGGCAGTTTGTATCAGAAATTTAGAGAAATTAAGTCTATAAATAATTGAATAGAAATGTGATAATCATGTAATCTCCATAAGCTCCCGTATAAATTTGACGTTTTTGAAAGTTAAAATTCTTCGTTAAATGTTCGATAACGTGGCTCGAAATTATTGCAAAGTGATTGAATGCACTTTTACTTTATTGTAAATAAAAACCAGTTAATTGTAGAGTACCCGGGTTCGTGAAAGGAATACCTTAATACGTGAAAGAATGATCATATGAAATTGGTGTTTACCATACTGCCAGGGGGCAGACCCTCCGACTGGAAAGGTTCCGAAGCAGCCGCTATGTCTGTTATCAAATCACGTATCGATAACGATCCTCTGATCGCAATAACAATGCTTGATGTTTTGTGATCTGCTATGACGCAAAAAGGTATCTGTTGACAAGTCAAGTGGGTTTTTATACCAATTAAATAAGTTCTATTGATTGGTCCAACGAGTTAGGCCTTTGCAGATCGCTCTTTGAATCACCCAGAAAAAAGATCTAGTTGGTTCAACGGATATATAGTCAAATTACTCAAATAGAATGACTCATTTGATTCAAATGAGCTGTTTAGTTGAAGCCAATCGAAATATTATTAATTAAAAGCAAAAGAAAAATCCTACTTGATTCAAATGGATCTTTATTCTGGATAAATTCTTCAGACGAACTTGAATCCACTTTACTTTACCGATACTTTAGTCACAATGCCCTTGTTTTCAACATATTTCGAACTTGAATATATTCAAAAGTTTTTAGAATGTTTTCAAATAGAAATACTCACCTCGCACAAGTGGTTCCTAAACGACGCAAAAAGTATGTCATCCTCCGAAAGTTTGGAGAGATATTTAACACCGGCCATACTGCATAGGCAGCAATTATCGTCTAACACATTAGTGCGTTCTCGCCGGAAACAAGCGCAGCATATCATCCCGCCAGCAAGTCTGAAGCATCCGGTACAAGCGTGTTGATAAACCACGTACAACCAGCCATAAGATGCAATAGCCAACTTTAGGTAGTGGTGAGCTCTTTCGAGTGACATCCAGTTGGGCGCGCCTGCAAAAATACTTGCGCCGTCTGCGGACAAACGTAGTTGTTTATTCAATGCAATGTTATCATTCAATGACAATCAACAAGGATTTAAAATATAAGGGGAATACATACTCGTCGTGTATTCCGGACGCTTCAATATGTTGAGTCGTCTCAGCTCAAGCGTTTCTCGCTTCTGACGAACTCGAAGTAAAACGCAGCCAGCCATGACGTCCGAAGGCACCAGGTCAGTGCCTCGGAAAAGGGCGCTCAACAATCCTAGGAGAAATAAAAAAAGAACAAAAAGAAAATGATTAGAAATGGTTGAGTCGCTTGTGGAACTTGAACACAAAAATGTCAGCACAAGTCAACCGGATTTTTTGAGGTTTTCTGATGCAGATTATTGTGGCTCGTGATTCAAGGGTTTTTACAGAATTCATCACATCATCGAAGGATATTTGCAGCTTTTTCGGAAATTATTGAGTACTCAGGATGTTGACGCGCGGGCAACTGGGGACTTGGGAATCTGGTGAATTCTTGGTTCAGGTCTAGTAACATTTGTTTCGACTCATTTACTCTGGACCTAAACTCCATGTACCTATGTCTCACCAGCAACATGTTGGAACGTATCGTTAGCGCTCTCGTCTCGTCTCATCCACCACAAAAACTTGAATCTTCTTAACCAAATTCTCGATACTTTGCCGTGCTCGATCGAGTCCTCCAGAACTTTGTCCGGCAAGCCGAGTGATCCGAGGGGATCGAACACTAGTGCAAGCCCCAGAATAGCGAGACCGATTAATACCCAGTCGAAAAATACCAGTGCCTCGACTACCGTTAACGTGTAATTTTCGCTTTTGCAATCCACGTGATCGCTTAATATCCACAAAGTCCCGAGAATGTTCCATATTATTTCTGGCAAAAGCAGCAATATTCTGAAATTCAATAATTAAAGTAATCATATTTCTAATCATACAATTATATGCACATTCTTAAATATTGATGAATTTGATTTCATCAAAAATCATAATCCACCCGGAACTAAGTCCATTGCTTAATTTCTTTGAGTTTGTTTGGGTTTCCATCTCATTCTTTCATTTCATATTCGATGTCGGTTTGCATAACTCGCTGGATAGCTAAGTACATCAATTTAAAAAATACATTATAGTATTTAAGTTGCGAAAATTTAGCCACCATTTCAATTCGGTTGTTGGCATTGCTTGTACAAAATTAATCATAATTGTAGTTCGTATGAAAAAAAAAAATTTCAGTCAGTCGTTTCGTCATCCGCGTAAGTTTCGGTCGTTCAGTGAACAGTTGCAAAAAAATGCATTCATTCGTTTTCGCACTGTTTCTCTTCTGATTTTAACGCTTCAGCTCGAACCGTTCTCGAGTTAACGGATTAAAAATCTTGCCTACACAGCACACATGTAAGCACAATATGTAATTCACTTGCATCAGACACTTCGCGCAAAATTTTCATTTTTCTTTTTATATCATTCTTTTTCTGTGATTCTTCCGTTCATTTTTTTTTCTCTTGCAATTGGATGACACGACAAAATTTGAAAGCGCCTGCAAACAGCAATCAGAGCGAGCAATCTTTTTAATATTGAGTCCAGCTGCTTGATGCATTGAAAATGTTCAACTATTTAAACCCCTTCGCCGGCATTGACGCCATTTGCGGAGTCAGATTTTTTTTTCTTGTCCGCAGCGTCACCAGGATTTCGCTAATAATTTATAAATTCTTTTGTGTTTTGTTTATTCTTCATTACTTCACGCGTAAAAACAAAAGAAAACTGAAGGAGCCTTCGTTCCAAAGACTCACTTGATCGTAAGAAGTGGCTGAACGAATCTTCTCGCGTGTGTATCGGTGATCGATCCTCTGGCGCTATGATTTACGATTATGAATACCAGAATGGTCACGACACCAAGGATAACCATTTCACCGGCGAGAAATACTCGGACGAGTTCACCCCCTGTCCGACACTTCCACGTCTCATCGTAGAACCTCAAGCAGGAAATTCCCACGAGAACAAGCCTTAAAAAGATAACACACAAATATTATAGTGTTTTTGAACCATTTACCAACATTTTGAACCACTGCCGTTGGAAAGTTTCCGGAGGAAACTGCAAAAAAATCCTGAAGCCATTTTGTCTGCTATTTCGCTGGTAAGGGTCAAAGGAAATGGCAGATTTCCAAATGATCGGAGGACCATTTCGGAAAACAAGAATTAAAAGCCGAGTTCCTCCTCTTTCTAATGGAGTTTTTTGAATTGTCCTACGTCCACCTTTCGCGAAATGGTATTAAAAAAATGGCCTGGGAACTTTTTTGCAGTTTCGTTCCGCAAACTTTCCACTGGTAGTAATTTAAATATTGAAGTTGGTCAGTTACCAGAGGACTCTTATGAAGATCTCGAAGAGTCCTGGATAAACTAAATCATCGGAGGCTGCCAACCATTTCCTTCCGAACAATTGAAGTGCAGGCATTTTTCTGGTTAAATAATTATGATTAAAGAAATTTAATTATTTTTTCTATTCAATGAGAAATATAAATTATTGGATTAGTTGATTGAATATTTCACCGTAAATATCGTAAAAAATCCGTCAGATTTGCTGAAGCTATTTTAATAACAATTTGACACGGATTCTCCTATACATGCGCGAAAAAAACTTCTTCATTGTTATTCCACGCGTTCTTAGAAAAACACGGAAATTCCAACTTTGGCACGCTCGTTCACTTCGACGCGCTAATGAATTTAATAAGCCTGCTATAACGTTTCTCGTTTATAAGCAACGTATATGTGCGGAATACGCATTATTCGTGCCACGAATCAGCGTTTTTTTCATCAAATTTGACCATCACTTGAGGAATTAATATTAGAAAAGATGGCGGAGCAGTTTAATTTTGATTGGAAATGATTATTACATTATTTTTAATTAAATTGACCCCGGAATTGGAATTAAGGGAAAGTCGGTCGGCCCCGGAGAAACAACATTTTTGGATTATATCATTTTTCATTAAAGTTTGCAAACATTTTTTCTCATTCACCATTTAACAAAAATTCAACTGCAAAGTTTAGATGCAAAGCGTCAAAATCTCAATAACAATCACAGAGATATTTACTTAAAGGAAAACTAAGATGAATAATCGTCCGAAGCGATGTACAAAATTGTTTGCGCAATCCGTGAAGTGGTTTGAGAGAACGCACAACCTTAAATTTTCCCTTCCATAGCGCAACGATCATGTAATTCTGGTCTTTTTGCCTTCGGGGCACTCGTGACTTAAGCAAAAATATATCGTGATTGAAACTCGGTGAATGTCGATTCTCTCCTTGAATCAAAATATTTAGTTTTTTCCTTGAAAAAGTTGGCATAATTGTGTTGTTTTATATTTTCTAAAATTTTAATTTTAGATTCTTAAAATTCCAAGTTTTAGAATTTAACGATGAAGGAAAAATCTTCCAACCCACTTTTTAGAAAAAAGCGTGATGGTTGTGATGGTGGAATTACCGCACGAGCGTTTCGGGTTGAAATATAAATCTGCACTTGTCTCGACGTTCAGAGAATCAGCCGGCAAAGCATTTTTTTTTCTCCTCAGTCCGTCAAAATTGTGCGCGTGTAAATATACACCTGACAAAACGCACTGACAAGAGCGTGTCGAAAGGTATATTGGCATACAGGCCCAACGCTTAGCAATTTGTTGGAGACTCGAGCGAAGAGTTGAACTGGAACGGGGCCGGATTTAGCGTTTTTTCTTTTTTGTTTGTATTTTTTTTTTTTTAATGTATCGTGTACTCGCAATTTTATTAGATAGCACATTTATCGTGGGCTTACTGAGTGAAGATTTAAAAAAAAAAAAAAATTCTGGGGTAGACCGTTTTTTAAAGAAGTAAGTCACCCTGGATCGAAGTAAAGATACATCTAGACAGTTGGACGTCTGTGTACCCTGACGTCAGCTGTAAGGTGAGAAACGTAGAAAAGTGTAGGAAAAATTATACAAAAAGTTGGCGTGCATGGTTAAGGTACAAAGCTCAGGTAGATACATAGTCGAACAAATTACTTCTTAGAACAATTATACGCTAAGAAAAAACTTGCTATTCTCGTATGGAATACAAGTGATTGTAGTGATAAAGTGAATAGATGCGTAGGGTGAAAATTGGATGTAGAGGATGGATGGATAGGATAGATGGACAGGATGGATAGGATAGATGGACAGGATGGATAAGATGGATGGATAAGATGGATGGATAGGATGGATGGATAGGATGGATAGGATGGATGGATGGATGGATGGATGGATAGGGTTGGTATAATAAGATGGTTGGAGAAATGAGTGGATGGGATGAATGAGATGGATAGGATGGATGGATAGGATGGATGGATAGGATGGATGGATAGGATGAATGGATAGGGTGGATGGATCGGATGGATGGATAGGATGGATAGGATGGATGGGTAGGATGAATGGATAGGATGGCTGGATAGGATGGATGGATAGGGTGGCTGAATAGGATGGATGGATAGGGTTGGTATAATGAGATGGTTGGAGAAATGAGTGGATGGACTGAATGAGATGGATGGATGGTGTGGTCAAATAGGATAATGGATGCGATGGACTATAGTTGCAACGATGAAATGCGTTGATCGGATGGAATTCACGCGAATTCATGCGAGGAAAGGTATGGAAAGATGAGGCATTCTTTTACCGAGCTTGGTACCTTGACCATGCACGCCAAGTTTTTGTATAGTCTCTGCGTCGAACTTGTGCGGTGGTACGTATATTATATTTTTTTGCGGTTAACATACTTCAATTTTTGTCAACAACTAAATCTCGAAGAAAATTTTTCTTGGCTCCATGAGAATGGACTGGTTTCACCCCTTTTTGAAAACAGAAGACAGAAAAATAGAAAACAGGAAAAATTTCTTTTGGCGACTCGCAACAACTACCGATGGAAAGGGAAAAAATAATAAAAAATCGTCCTCGATGCTCAGATTCTTTTACTCAACCCGTTCCTGCGTGGGAGTGATTTCAAAACATTGTGACGTCACAAAAAGGCTTCATTGGAGTATATAAGAGTGCTGCAGGGCTCGTGCCGACTTATTCCTTTTAATACCTGGCGTCCAGCCGCTACCGGGTCTCCCGATTCGTTCTTGTACACTCCCGGCGGAATGGCGTTCGGTATAAACGTATACAAATAACGGATATTCATACAGTTTGAGGTTTCTTACATCAAATCTCTAAAATTGCAGATTCCTTTTTTTGTGTGCGTATAATTTAATCATTTATCGTGAATTCGTGCATTTCTACGATTGCAACGTGCATCAAATGTGCAGTGTGATAAAGTATAAATTTTGGATAAAATTTTTTATGAAAAAAGGGGGCAATGTTACTACAAAATCGTTCCAATCGATCGGTTTTGACTTTCGTGGACTGCATCGTTATTTTTCTGAGCTCAAATTCCTAATAAACTTGTGCCACTTTCCGTATTGTGAAAATATTTAAATAGTTCGTATTAGCATCGGAGAAAAGAATACTATTTGCGTAACTAAGTTCACGACGACTCTGACACGAGGATTTTTAAATCGTATACACACACGGCAGTGATATAATAAATAGCCAGTTGGACATACCCGCGTAAGAACTTAAGCTGAAATTATTCCCTCGGCTATCGCGAAATATTATTATAAGAGGCAAAAAAGTAAATCACTCTTGTAGTGGACTGTGCGGAGAAAGTAGCCAGAGACTGAGGGAGAGGGAAAGTTCGTCTGGTGTTTACTGGGTACCTTGTCCATTTGGATACTCATTATGCGTAGCCAAGAGATACTGAGAGTCAGGGATGTTGCGTAATTTTGAACGGACGATAATCCGAGATCCGTACATTTCTTCTCGCTGAATCGTTCTGATTTTCTCTTCTTTCCTTTTCACCGTCCTCCATTTTTTTTTAAACAAGTTTCGAACCAAGTTCACTGCAGGACAAGGGAAAATAGAAGACAAGCGAGAGAAGAAGAGCGTAGAAAGGGAAAATGACTGTGCAGTGATTTATCAAGTACTCGGACGTACGCCGAAGCGTTCGCGATACGCTTCGTACCCGCCATAATTGCCAATGTAATCGCTGAATTGTGTATTCACATACGTATCAACGAACGCAGCACGTATTTATGCATGTGGAAGTAAAACAATCGTCATAGAAAAATGCTCGGTTATATCGCTTCGAGATCAAACCGACGAGGCTGTCTGGCCGCTGGCGTGTTGTCCACGTTTTTTTCTCTCTTATTCCACTCATCACTTCCTTCTTCGCAAATTGACGTCTTCTCGCACCGCATCAATAATAAAAACAACGACCTGTTATTGCGACAGCGACTATTTTCGTTTTTCAAATCTAGCTGCCACTCACCACCTACTTTTTCCTTCTTCCATTCAAATGCAAAGTGCTTCGAAGACGGACAAACTTTTAGTTCAACTTCGATAGTTTCACCAGGGTTCCCTTTGGAATTCTTGCTCCTACGCCTCGTCGTCGTCGAGGAAATTAATGTCCCTTAAAAGTGTCCGGATTGGTCGGAACACTTTTTTTTAATTATTTTCTTAGACGTTTCGACAGTGCGTTGGCTTTTGAAGTGGAACCAAGATATTTATCCAAGTTTATGGGACGTTTAAGATAGTTCATTAATGTCTAATATTTAATTAATTTAATATTTAATTAGTTCACAAGCACTTTTTATGTTTTTCGAATACTCACAGTTTCGTTGCATATCCTTGCGATCCCGTTGAATTACGAAATGTTCACTGAATCGCATAAGCAACACGATGAGAATAAACGTTGATGAAGCGTGGTTAAAAAAATTAGGTGAAATTATAATATGTTGGCGTTATCCACTTAATCCTCGGCATTCTCAGTAAGATCCTTGATATTTTTCACACCGAGACATCCGCGCACAAACAAAAATTCATCAGAGTAGGCAAAAGTGAGCGCGCACGTCCCGAAAGTCACTTTTGGACCCTTGTCGCTTATTTAAGTGTTCCAGCTCGCGTTGATGATGAATTAAAAGTCGAAATGAGGAAAAAAACAAATGAGCAAAAAGCGTGATTCCGAACAGTGGAAAAAGACGAGAAGGAACGGTCACACAACAAAAAAAAATAACCAGCGTTGAAAACTCGTTCTTACGAATGTTGAGGTTTGTGCGTTGGTCCCTCGTGAACACACGAGAGCCCGGCTTGTACTCGAGTGAACGGTGTAACGAAATTACATCGAATTTTGTTCCGTTTGAGCGTGAAGGAGCATGGAAGAAAGAAAGAGAGAGAGAGAGAGAAAGAGAAAGAGAGAGAGGGAGAGAGAGGGAGGGCGGAGGAAGGGGAGGAAGAGAACGAGATTCTTGGGGAGGTGTACGGGAGGTAAATACAGGTAGGATAGCTCGAATGGCGACTGGTGACCACGGGCTTTGATGAGCCACCGATCAAGTCGGCTATTTTGCCTGTACAGCTTGGACTAGTCACTGTGCATGCATGTATCACGGAATTTCGCTTATTCCTTTTTTATTTTACTCCCTCTCGTTTTTGTTGCTGCATTCGCGCATATTTTCGCATCAGGGACAGTGGAATATCTCAAATCTCAGCTCTTGACGACGATTTTTAAAACCGAAAACAATCGGCATAGATTGGAGTTCCTTCCGGTCTCAATGACGGGAGACCGATGAATGAAAATGGGCGTCCAACACGGAAATAATAATATTTTACGAAGAATTGAATACTATATTCTTTTGCTACCGTGAAACTATGTCGATCCTATGGGATTCTTGATCGATGTTGGAATTAAACTAAAATTGGACTAAAAGATGCAGTAATTCGCCGAATTTTTCAGAGCAACCCATTGAATTGTTTTCTCTGCGCAAACTCAAAAATCATCATCGCTGTTTTTCATCAAAAAGTTGCCTTTTTTTTTAGTTTATTTGTTCCACTGCCAACGGGTCTAAAGTGATTCAACTTCTAGCGTTTAAGAAATTCAGAATTATGCGTGGTAGGACTTCGAGCATTACTTTGGTCATGGGCTGGCTTTGACACTGCAACCTGATGCCATTCATCGGTCGTTATCCAACCACAGTGGTGAATGCACGAATTAAGCGTTTTAGGCTGAACATGATTTTTTTATGAAACAAGAATCGATGGACAATGGACGTTCGAATTTTATGTTTCGAGGAAGCCTCGACATGACTTTGGTATTGAATCATTCATAGTCACGATTATTTCGTGTGACATGTGAAGTTTGTGAAATTTTTCTGGTCCAATTGTTGGCCGACATTGATTATTTTAGTCAAAACTGGAAGGACCACTTTTTTCATTTCCGGTTCTGTAATCCCACTTCGGTTACTGAACAAAGAAGGCACAGGTGCCACCCAAAAAGGGTGCAATGCAGTTTTTCCGGTAAATCCCAAAAACTATACGAGTCTGTCAGAGGTTTGGCAATGACATTGTCGTTCAATTAGAGTCACGGTTGTCGATGTAGATGGAAAAAGTTTACATTTTTATGAATAACTTCTTTTTTACGTGATGTCCATGATTGGAGAGTTGTACAGGAGATAAATTACGAAATTAAGGGATGATGACCTTGGAGCATGAGAATTTTTATTGTGATAAACCTAGTGGCAGCAGAATGGGGAACTTATTTAAGAAAGGATTTTGAGGAGGTCGTTACCGCGCACTGGGAAGAAGAGGATCCGTGAAAATGATTGGGCAATATTTAAAAATGAATGCTATTAAGGTATTCCTTTCACGAACCCGGGTACTCTACAATTAACTGGTGTTTTTATTTACAATGAAGTAAAAGTGCATTCACTCACTTTGCAATAATTTCGAGCCACGTTATCGAACGTTTAACGAAGAATTTTAACTTTCAAAAACGTAAAATTTAGACGGGAGCTTATGGAGATTGCATGATTATCACATTTCTATTCAATTATTTACAGACTTAATATCTCTAAATTTCTGATACAAACTGCCTCACTCGTAGAAAAAATTATAAGGAATCCGTAACGACGATAAAAATGGGGGGTGATCGGATGTTCAACGGAAATATTAACAATTAGAGTTGAAAAAACGTCACAAGGGTTATGTTCGGCAACAGAAATTGGCAAATTGGCTGCGTTCGATGCGTAACAGCTGACTGATGAATATGTATACGAATGTACAAAGTACTGTCTTTGACCCTCGTAATTTTTAATATCGAACAAAAGACGAGTGTCCTTCTCATGCGCCCACAAAATGCGGCCCTCCGCGAAAGGATTTCCTTAAAACAAAATACACCGATAAAGTATACGCTGGAAATAAAGCATATAAATGAATGCTATAATGCCCATTCCTACCTCGTGGCGGCCTAATATTTCCCCGACGTTCGGGTAACCCCCCTTTTCTCCGCCTCACTACACTACTTAGAAGTGACGACGATTATTTTATCCTCATCATGAGTTGGGAACGGTTCGTCTCAAAGATATAAGTTTGATTTCAAAAAAGGTCTACTATACATTAAACAATCTACATAGAAAAAGAAGCAATATATTTTGTGGTCAGATATGCGATGTAGCTTGGTAATCTCTGTCTCTGTTTAACGACAGGTAGAACGAGCAATGCCAGTGACTGGTCACTATACCCGTTCACCTTGCTTCGCTCGAGACCCTCCGCAAATTTCCACGCTCTTGTTGGATATACACCATCGTTATGACTTTCCCCACGTTTCCAAGAGACAAGACGATTCGTTAGACATGTACTCCCTGCACATCTTGTCCATATGGATATTCATGTTAGTTTTTTTTTTACGTCCGACGATGCGATTCCCACAAATGCACCAGTCAGCGAGTCTTCAATTTCGCTGAAGTCATCGAAACTTCGTCAAAACGTCATTCCTAATTTCCCAAATTGAATTAGAAAAATCCGGATGTCAAAACGTACGCTAAAATGAAATCAAGCTGCGGTGAAAGTAATTTGACATAATTCAAAAATCTGTGGGTAACGTCCAGGGATACCTGGAAGGGGTAATAAAATTATCAATCACAAACTTCTACTGAAAGGAGTTGAAGTATTTTTGTTTCTTCTTTAGCGACTGTTGGACGAGGGTAAAGCCAAGAGTGAATTATCTTATCTGCTGTCGGTAATGTACCATCAGATGGTAATTCAGAATGAAGAACATTTAATAGAATTGTGAGGCTGCTCCAACAGCTCTTTAGAGGTCGCAACTATGATTCAAATACAAGTGCAAATAAAAGATTATAACAGTCATAACGTTATAACATAAAGTTCACATGAATATAAGTTCCTAAAGAGCGCTTTATCATCAGCATTCAGGGTCTTACCAAAATATGCAAAAAATAAGTCTTTCGATCCAAAATATCGGATGCATGTTTTCTGGTTGTTTCGATGCCATCTCAAATCAATTGAGAAATCAAGAATACCTAAAATATCGAGCTTATGTTGAGTCAGAGTTGCAAATACGTGCTGAATAATTCTAAAAGTTTGTCTTCGATAATGAAATCATGCTGCACAGTGTCGAAACAGTCAGTCGTTAATTTTCGATCCGAAGAGCTGATTGTAACTGTGATTTTGATGTTCCTATGATTTGCCAAGATGGGTATAGAGACGCGCTGGCCCCTTCCACTCCCCAAACCCTACATCGCACATTGTACAAATACAACACTTATATATACCATAAAATCCTAGGAGAAAAAGATAACCCTAGCAGGGGGTGGTTAACGGTTGGTAGCCTGTCTCACCGAAGAGGAGGAGGAGGAGGAGGAGGACAGAGAAAGAGAGAGAGAGAGAGAAAGAGAGAGAGAAAGAGAAATGGACGAAGAGAAAGATTGGCGCACACGGCCGTTGGGTCGAGCGTGAGGGGTGGTTGAGCTAAGGTGGCACGACGACGTTCTCGTTCTGGTCGTCTTCGTTCTGTGTTTCTCGGTAGTAATGGTACTCGGCACTATATACGGAGATAAGACCATCAATGTCTCTATATATCTATGTACGTGTAAACATTTGTATACTTGTATGTATAGATAAATATATATATGAATAAATGGGAGATGTGCGCATATGTATATATCGTAAGCACGGGTAAGAAGAGCAGAGCAGGGCAGAAGGAGGTGGCGGTCGCGGCTATGGCTCTCCTCGGGTTGGCGGTGGTAGCCGGCCGAGCTAAGACGCGTAATGACGCCCTGAATCAATATGTGAGGCACTGAGATATGCATACGAACTAAGACAAGCGGCGTTGGGCATGCGAGCGAGCGAGACGGACGCATCGTGTGCCGATGGAGAGGAGGATCGAGGAGAAGTTGCTCTCCCTGGCGTCGACGGAGACGAAGACGACGACGACGACGACTACGACGACGACGTGGAAGGAGACGAGGGTTTGGGGAAGGAAGAGCGTGGGGCAAAGGAGGCGAGAAATTAAAGACGAGGCAGGCACAAAAATAACGACCGGCAAGCGCACCACCGTCCTCCTCATCCTCTTTTTCCACCATTTTCTTCTTCTTCTTCTTCTTCTTCTTCTTCTTCTTCTTCTTTTTCTTCTGCTGCTGCTGCTATGGCTTGTTCTTCTTCTTCTTCTCTTTTTCGCTCATACCCAACCCCTAGGCTTGTTCTCAACCCCTCCGAAGACAGGACCGACGACTCGGCGTCCGCACCAAACCACCCCTCATCACCGCGCTTCAAGCCTCAAGCCCTCTTATTTTAACTCCTGCAATTTCCAATCTCTCCTTCCTCCTCTCATTTTTTCTTCCTCTTTCATCCTCCAACTCCCTTGTTTTCTCACTCGCATCTTCTTTATCCTCCCTTTTTCTTTTCCTTTGTCACACGTCTTTGCCACTTTCTTCCATTTCGCCCCCCCCCCCCCCCCCCCCCCCCCCTTTTCCCCCCCCCCCCCCCCCCTCGAACCGCGCCTTCTTTCGCTTTTTTCACACACTCGTACGTAAGCACGTAATAAGTATTGGGCATTCTGTGCTAACTGGCTCCTAAAAACAACTTTGGTACTATATTTCAGTTCATCGTCAACTCTAGATTCTAGCACTTCACTGGAATCAGCTGTCGCGTCATTTTTTGTTATTTTTTAAAAAGGTTGAATGTTCAATTAAAAATTGAACCTGAATTGAACTTTTCGGTTTTGCATATTTTGTTACTGGTTACAAATCATTTTTCTTCATCTTCGCGTCTATAGTCACATTATTACTTGATTTCTTCCTATCTTTAGCCCCCTGTTGTATGTATTTGTCTTTCGTATTTTTATTACGTTTTTTTTTTCACTTTCCCCCTCGTTGAGGATGTCAAGGCGACCGTGTCGCCTGCGGATGAAACGAGACGTCGTCGAATAGAGGAACGACATAATCTCCCACATGTCCAAAAACCCGCGGGTTTTGTTTTTCAGTCAGATTTGATGATCTCACGGCAAAATTTTTATAAACTTTTCCTTTACTTTTATTATATCGAATTGAACAAATTTAATTCTCAAAATACCCCAAGTGAACTTTTAACAACTCGATTAAAAATCATTTGCCACGTGCGAAAAAATACTGAAGATCACCAGGTACCGCGTACTTTTTTTTTTTCTAAATAAGTTTAAAAACGATATACTTACGAACAATTCGAAGATTCGAACATTGTACAAATCGATTTTTCTCGATATTTGGGCACGTTTTTATATCATATTTCCGTGTGCCTTTCCATGTTCCGTAATGTAGGAAACGCGCACCAGACGCACACACACACACACACACACACACACACACACTCACGCGTGTTCACGCATACACTATCGCAAAGAGGAGGGAGAAACATAGTCTCGCATGAGGAAATCAATCGTACCTCAATTTGTAACGGCAAATTCGTTCAGGTGACATCCTGGGACCACCATTGCGCCACGTGTACCAGTTTGCACATACATACGACAATTTACCGACATATACAAACGTCAACCTATTTATCGAATGTCGGGAAGCCTTCAGGGCATAAGTGACGTCATTTAAAATACATAACTACATTTCTTACGCCTTTTTGTTTCCTACCTACGGAGCCTTAGTGTGTTTTATTTATTTGTAAGTATATCTATGGATGTTACATTGTAAATGTATAAATGGGCACATATATGGATAAAATATATACATATGTATAGAAATAAATTCTTTTGGCTCGAACTCTTTCCAATGTTTTGTAAGTTGCCGAGTATGAATCCTCTTGTAGTGTGTATATTGCAACAATACAGGGTAGTATAAACGTCGATACGTCGTAGAATCGGTATTTTATGATAATACGAGAGAACCTCTGAATTCCCGTACCTCCTCCATTGATTGTACACCACCGAGAGAGGAGTATATTTGCATTTACATGGGCAGGTCGCAAAATCGGCGAGGCCACAAGGCACCCGCAAACAATCTTACTCTCTCTCTCTCTCTCTCTCTCTATTTCTATCTCTTTCTCTCTCTTGGTCTCTTTAGCTCGATCTCGCTCAGTGTCTTCCTCTCCCTCCTTCTCTATGTATTCTCCATCTTTCTCCCCTTATAGTTAAAATCTTCGTTGCTGATATTCCCGATTTTTCAGATCGTAAGATCTTGGCGCTATGGCTTCCTGGTTCTTGCAGCGTTCTCTCACTCTCTTGATTTTCTCTTCACAAACTTTTTTTTTCTTTCAACCTTTTTCTGTCTTTCCCATAAGATCTACTCCTGTCTCTACCCTCACGACCTTCCAGAATTCAGGCAATCCAGAACCACATCCGGTTCCGGACTTGTCCATTTGGCAGGATATATTGCCCTGGTACCTGCCAATAAACGTTATAACGATTGAATAAAGAAATTCAATGATAACCGATGAGCCGGAACGAAGACAGTCGAGATTGTTATGATTAGGGATAAGATACGCCACTTTAAGTCAAAAGACACACAAACACATTTCTAAGTGTACTTTGTACACGTATAAATGTTAAAACGTTCCAATATTTGATATTCAATTTTATAGAACTTTTTGGATCCTCTAGTTTCGAAAAAGATGTTGTTGTGCAGATTCGTGCACTGACCTGCGAGCCCAGCTTGGAGCAGAGATCGCCTTTGAATTTCCTAGTCTTGGGTATTGGAAAAGTTTGACTTAGACTCGACCTTCAAGACCAACATCTTTCGATGGGATGATTTTAGAAGGGGCTGGAAGAAACATTCATTTAGGGCCGTACGTTTTTCCCGAAAAAACGAGAACCTGAGTTCGTCAGTCAAAGGTGCCGGATATATTTTTTAATTCATTGATATTTCGTAGAATCAAAAAAAAGAAGGTCGAAAGGGCGGGGGCCTTATGAGGGTTCGGCAGGTCCGACGGTTACCCGAAATCAAAAGATTCTGCAGAGTCTCGGGACAAGTACATTTGACAGTCCTGTCGTCTGCTGGCCCGAGGTTCGCCGGAGTATATTATCTCTGAATAAAGCAATTTTCGGTGGTGGGAGTAAAAACTGAAAGTCATTTTCTCGAGTAGAATAACGTAGACTTGATGAAAGATCAACAAGATTGATTTAAATTGAAATAGTCCTGGTGATTTTCAGGCTGATCAATAAAGTTTGGAATTTACTCATACGGCGGTAGTTATCACCGGCTCCTAATTATCGTAAGTTCTTCGCGAATAGTTACAGTACATAAGGCAGCTCGTAGAAATTTTCTCCTCCCCCTCGCTTATTCCTGCCTCCGTTTTCTCTCCCTATTTCGAATGCCATCTTCGTCATCGCTGGAGCTGCACCAGGACCACCAAAAGACAGAAATGCGGAGAGGGTCAAAACTGCCGTGCATAGTTGCGCAGCGGCAATGGATTTGTCCTCAACCGAGGACAAAACGGTTGAGGACAAATCTGGCGGGTCAAACTCGACGATTCTCGTAGACGTTCTCGTCTATAAAATTTACATCCCATTATCTCGGTCCATCATAATGTACCCGTCCAACCGCGGCAACTGTTTTCGTATTTTACATATACGCCGGGGAATATCGAGTTTTGATGATTCTTAATATACTGAATTTTAATCTTCGGACAAGTTCCAGGAAACAAAAATAATCAGGCCGGAGCATCACGATGCGGCGCCTAAAGTAAAAGGTTAGGAAGTTTTTTCCATACACCTTGAATTTTTGATGATCACAAGAAAATTTTGGATCTTCACACATTCCATTCGGCTTTGTTGGCTAATCCGGATATTCATGCATTTAATTTCCTCTCTGTCTCTCTCTTTTTCTCTTTCACTGTCTCTCCATGCATGGCCACCCCCGAAAAGCCCCTTTGCAGCCTAAGAAACAAGAAAAAACAGTTAAGAATTCGTAGGCAATCGCAGTTCGGTATAAATATATAGATAATCGTATGCCGCACTCGTGCGTGCATAAAATAAGGGTACGATGAAATCCCCTATTACAGCCCGTTTCCAGAGCAGTTGACCCCTCGATCACTTTAGGCTATAAACCCATGTGTTTTTTCCTACACTAGCGAGGCGAGGGCGGAAGTGGGCAACGATTTATCAGGTCTGATGTGGAACATGCGTAACACGCAAGTTCTTCAGATTTGGCGGTGAACCCTTAATGTACTCATGTATTCAAACTTATCGACTGCTAGTCAGGAGGAGTAAATTATGCTATTTTGATTTGCAGCGGTTAACATAGGCCGTGAAGTTTGTTCGTTGAAGACGAATGTCAACGATGTTTATCACCTTGCTCCTTGGACAGATTATTTCTGTGGATGTCGATAAATTCTAAAGTAAGTTCTAACTAAATAATAACAACTGTTATGACCGTAATGATGATCTGGGAAGAAAGGCAACTGGGTATAAGATGGAAATGGGCAGATGACAGAAAATATTAAACTGTCGATGCTTTCCTTGTAGATTCGTCGTGCTCGCTGTTCTGCATGTGCCGTTAATTAATCTCAGGAGTTCGGCTGATGGAGGGTGAGTCGTAGGGGGAGTAGGCGAGACGGCGAGAAAAAGAGAACGAGAAAGAGAGAGAGAGAGAGAGAGAGAGAGAGAGAGAGAGAGAGAGTGTGAGAAAGGCTGGAGAATTCAGCCCGTGGCAATCGATACGAAAAGTCTAAAGTGTCTCGCGTGTGTGGCGAGCTCGTGATGAGAGAAAGTGAGAGAGAAAGGGAGAGGGAGAGTGCAAGGGACAGGGAGAACGGTGTGGTTGTTGGAGTGAGGGGTGCGGGGGGGGGGGGGGGGGGGGAGTTGACGGTGGCGTGTGGAATCGAGGGGTTAGGGGGTGAGTTTGTGCTTCGGGGTCGTTGAAAGGGGGATGATGGTGACGGGCAAGCAAGCAGGCACGAGGGAAGGTGTTTCTCGCGTTACACTGGCGTTGCTGGTTCTGGGTATGCGCAAAGGGGGAAAAGGACGATTCAGGCCATATAGGTGGACAAGTAGTAGTAGAGTCGCGAACCAGCTGAGAAGAAGTGGAAGAAGTAGAGAAGAAAGAAAGAAGCCGAGAATGTAGAGATGAGGGGTTGGAGATTAGTGCAGAAGACGTAGAAGAAGAAGAAGAAGAAGCAGAAGAAGAAGAGGTGAGAGGGTGGATGGTGCGCTCCGCGGCCAAGACGTTGAGGGAGGGTGGAGGTTCTCATTAAGCAGCCCGGGCACCGCGCGCGCTCTGGGGGTTTCAAATAAGAAGAGCCTCTGATCTCTTTTTCTCTCTCTCTACTCTCTCTCTCTCTCTTGCTTTCTTACTCCTTTCCATGTCGGCATATTCCCAGAAGAAGGCAAGAAAAGGAGAAGAAACCTGTAAGACTAAGACAGCAGGGGTAAAGGGATGAAGCAGAGGGAAAGAAAGAACGGGATGGTATATGTGAACGAGTAAGGAAGAAGACACTGCTTTGCCTCATCGTTGCGGAAAGACTCTTGAGGAACTAGTGGAAGAAAGATGGGCGAACGCCCATTCGAGGATATACAAGCGAGATAGACGTTCATGAACGCTGACGGAGTGAGAAAAGAGATTATGAGGGCGAACGGGTCGGGTGGAGGAATTATCAGAGCTCTCCCGGCGAGCTGTGTGCATGTCTATCGCGCGCTTTCTCTCTGTCTCCCTCTTACTTCTCGATCCTCTCAACCGAGAGGATATCCTTTTCCTCCCTTTTTACCTCTCACCCCGCCAGGGGGTGGCAATATGGCCGCCACTGATGAGTGATTCTCATAACCCTTACTGTGCTCCGGCTCTTTTCTTACGTATCCTGCTATTCAACTCTATCCGCATCCTGCTCACTGTCTCTTTTCTCTTTCTTCACCAAAAACATGTGTCAAATCGAACGGGATAAGGACACTTGCTGATGTCCAATCGGTTCTTTAATGATGAACTCCTGTCCTGAGTCCCACTGCATGTATTTGCATCATTTTTTTCCTCATCATCGTCAATGATATCAATGATCTCTTCAAGCAAATGTTCCATACATTCAGAATTTACCTCAAGTTCAAGGGCTACTCCGAAGCGGAATTCATTTGACTATAATTCAAATTCTTCCTACTTATTCGATATGACACACATTTACTTACATGCCATTTTAGAAAGTATCAGTTACAAAGTTGTTTTGAAATTGAAAGCATTGACATACCCAGTGCTTTCAATTTTGCAATAAATTGTGCCAGCACTTGAGCAGGCGGTGGTTAAATACGGCTTGGAAGCAGGCGAACATTTGTGGAGATGCAAAACAAAAATTGCAAGAGATGGAAGAAGTGCTTGGTAAGGGATGAATTAGAGGATTCTGAGATGAGCGAAATTGCGGAAGAGTATAAGACGAAGCCTTTCGTAGTTTGGCGTATATCTGAGAGTCTCCGTTGAGGAATCGCAGGCTTTCTTTTTTATCTTTCGTGTTAAAGAGGGATATACCGTCTTGGGAGCCCTTGAATTTAAGGGTTGCGAAAGAGGCAGAACTGCGGGCTCTCTTTGTCCCAGGCTTTTGGCGTGCGTGAGCAGGCAGTAGCTTGGGAGAATGGTGTGGACTGTGCGAAAGGGGCTGCTTTTCCCGAGCACGAACGGAGTCTTTCATATGAATTAGTGTGGGTGTGTGTGTCGATATGTCTGTATATATTTTACGTCGTTGGACAGAGGAGAAAAGAAGTTGGTAAAGGAAGGAGCGAAGATTTCTGGCAAGGAGCGTACTGGCAGGAAGAAGATGACGAAGAAGAAGAAGAAGAAAGAGAGAAAGAAACGCAAGGGAAAGTGGGGTAAGAAGGAAATACATTTATTGCGGAAAGAAAGAAGATAGAGGAGGATTGAAGATGCAAAAAATGAGATGGAGGATGAGGAGACTCGCACGAATGTTGAGTAAAAGGGAGCCGAGCTAAGACGAACACGGCTGAAATGAACGGATGGCTACAGTAGGAGTTCGCTGGCGAGCTTACAACGACAGAAGGTGGGGGGTGGCTGTGTCGTTCAGAGGGTCGGAAGGAGGGTGAAAACGTGGAGGGGAATGCAAATTAGAAACGCTTGGGCAGAAAGCGGAGAAGGGTGAGCAAAGGAGCAGGAGACGTGAGAGAAAGAGAAAGACAGATAGAACGAGAAACGAAGTAAGGGTGGGTACATAAGAGGGTGGTGGTGGTGAACGTCGTGGGGTGGATGGGTGGCCAGCCGAGGGTGGCTGGCTCGAATGAGACTGGAATGGGGGCTTGAGACGGAGGCGCTGAGCATGAGAGAGAAAGGAGCGAGTATGCTGCTCGACCAAGGAGTCCCATCCGTTATGACGTAATGGTAAATGTGTGTTGGTGAGTTAGCCCGTGGTGACTTTGTGTACAGGAGGTTGCGCGATAGTTGCATATGGCAAAGGAGACCATCACCAGCACCAGAACACTACCAACTTTTGACCGTTTGAACATATACATTTCTGAATATATATGTATACATATATTTAGTTAAGTCACGAATACACGTATAAGCGAAATAACATCTGAATAACATGTCGTTGGAATACGACCCCACTCCGTGTATGGTGGTTACAACGATTCTGTGAATCCCGAAAATCTTCTAACACGATTCACTCGTTTTTGTAATTATACATCGTTAACGGGGTCGTTTGAGTTTTATATATTTCCGTTGAAAACTACAAAGACCAACAACTGCCATATTGTACTTAATGACTAATTTAACGACTTCTACTCCCGCCGAATTTGCGCTCAACTTCATCATCTTAACGCCATACTGTATACGAGTTTAGACTACTTAAACGCACGTAAGTAAATGCCAGAGAGGGGAGGATTTAGCATGTGTCGGAAAAGGTTGGAACTTGGGCGTCTGTACCTACATGACTAGATGTACGGAGCGGTGTGGTGTGGTGATCCGGGTAGTGGTCGGAGTTCCATAGTTATGCGTGGCCCATCGTCTTCAAGACGATGTGTGAGTGCGTATCGATTCTTGGCTGGCCAAGCAACCTGATCTCTCTTGCACTACTTCCCTCCATCTCTCTCTTCTTCTTACCCCTTACGTACAACGTATAGTAATTATTGTGTGCCCGGTCCGGAGAGTACAGAAACCCTTGCTCGTCGTCCTGCAGCGAGAATGGCTCTCACAAACCAACCCAATGCCACCGCATCGTCGATGCTACCCATATACACCTAACAACCACCCTCTTGGTCCTTTCTCGCTTACTTCAATCCTCCCGACTCCCCCCCCCCCCCCGCCCTCGCCCCTCTTCCTCCCCGGCCAGCCCGCAACTCCTACCTTCCCTTTCTATCCACTACGTGGCCTAACTCTTACTTCTCCTCCTTTTGCTCTTCATTCTGCCTCTCCACCTCATTTCACATGTGTGTATATCGCTCTCGACGTCGTCTCGGGAGATTTTGAGGTTCTGGGAAGGATATACGTGTTAGTGGCTATACGTGAAGGCTCCTTCTCCGATCCTTGTCCTCCTATGTGGCAGTGGTTTCCACACTACTTCTCGCTCCTTCTACGCCTCTCCCTCCAATCCTGAGAAAGTGCAAGTTTCTCACTCGCCTTGTCCGATAGTTCCTTATACTATACCAAAACCTTCTCCACTACCACCACCACCACCACCACCTCCTTCTCCTTCTCCTACTCCATTTCCTCCTTGTTTTCTTCCTTCTCTTACATCGGTCTCTTATCCTCGATGCGACATTTAACGGGTGTCGGTCTTCGAGAACGAATAGCCAATACAGTACCACTGGTTCGCTCTCTTCTGATTTCTTTTTTTCACTTTACTTCCGTCATTTGCGTACGTACCGTGGCAATATTAAGTATAAGTATTGGACTCACCAGCAGATAACTCTGACGATGATCGTTGTCGGACCGAAATTCATTAAAATTGCTTTCAGAACCTTGAGGAATTGGATACTCATGTCCATACTATTATTGACTTTCGACAGCTTCATGGGTGCAGTTATGTTGATGGTAATTCTAAGGAAATTCAGAATGCAACATTTGTGGACGATCAATGAATCTTTGCAAGTTTGATTTGCGAATAGTCAGGTCATCCCTCATTTATGCAACTCTATCTGCAATAACGCATTACCTTATATCGACAAAGGTCGCAGAATCTTTGACGTTGAGGTAAGAAGAGGGGTGGCAGAGTAGCTGAGAACGAGAGAGATGGAGAGAAAGAGAGATAGAAGGAAACAGATGGAGTGAGTTTATGCCTCAAACAAATGGGTACGCATGTGTAGTGGAGTTGGCTAACTCCTTGGCCGGTTGCTTGGACCTTTTGGGTGGCAATGGCTAGAAGGAAGGACCGGGCAGTATAGCCCATCGCAGAGGGTGAAGACAGTCTACCAAGTCTGACGAGGGTGGTTATGAGGAGGAGGAGGAGGAGGAGGCGTAAGAACGACGTTGGCAAGAAAAGGAGCGAAATGGAAGAGAGAAAGGATCTAAGTTGAAGGCTGTGCTGGTGGTGGTTTCTTGGTGATTCGCGCACCCTCATGGTTCTCAGATATATAGCTGGATCTCTTCGGATGTGTGTAGTATGTAGCTGCACCAGATATAACTGAACCGAAACTTGGCAAAGTAAGATACAAATTATAGAGAGTTGAGCCCGGTGATAGTGAAATAAGAAAAGCCGAGTTGGTAGAATGGACAGAGGCAAAGGTTGTATGAGCACTTCAAACTAAAGCGAAACAAACGTAGAAGGATCCTTCTCTTGTTCGGAATCACAGATTCATCGTATTTCACTAGGAGTAAGACGGAGCACATGACCATCAGGTATCTGTGCAATGGAAGACGGAGGAGACGAATCGACGGTGCGGCACATACATGTATGCATCCTCATTCATAGCTGCAGGACCT
Organism: Campoletis sonorensis; assembly: GCA_013761285.1. NCBI lineage: Eukaryota > Metazoa > Arthropoda > Insecta > Hymenoptera > Ichneumonidae > Campoletis > Campoletis sonorensis. Next base: position 856,223 of record JACEOJ010000087.1, read on the forward strand.
ATGCAGGACTCTGAGAAGAATAGGTCCGTGTGCTTTGAAGGATATGGTTAAGGGGAAGCTTTTCCTTCATCAGGAACGAGCACACAGACACACACATGGGCGCGCGCGCGCGCGCATCCACACAGAGAAAGCCCAGTGGCAAGTGCAAGAACATTCCGCGTGTCTACCCTCAGTTGCTCGGACCTTGAAGGACCTCAGCTCTAGGCCGTTTGGAAAGCAGCTAAGGCAAGAGACAGTGGTATGGTGATGCTACCGTGTAGCTAAAGCGAAAACAGGAGAAACGACGGAGTCCTGCCTGCGACGAGGAATACGAGAAGGGATGAAAGACGAGGGACCAAGACAACTGGAGGAACAAGCGCTCCTGCTGCCTCGGTATACGCGTCGGGGAGCAACCCTATCCTTCGTGACACACAACCACAAGTCACCCTCTAGTCAACCTCTAGAACGGAGCTTCCATCCTGGGGCACTCTTGCTTCTTCCATACGTATGTCTATAGGTTTGAATCACTATACCACCTTCTTCGTCCTTCTCCTTCAACATCCTCACCCTAGCCTCACATTTTGTTGCCTTACTCGCCATTGCTCGTCCCTGCTGCCTGTATGTGTATCATAGTTTCTTGTACATCCCTCACACGCTCAACGACGAACCCACTTGCCACCCTTTGGCCAAGCTCTTCGAAAGCTACCTATCGCCTTATACCGTGACTACCATGCCGCAGAGCACACTTCAATGCTGTTCCTCTCTCTCTCTCTCTCTCTTGCGCTTCCACTCCCGCTCTTATTCGACCACGAATCCGAGATGGTCTTTCGTCCTCCACATGATTCTCTTTCCCGCATCTCTCACTCTCCAGCCCTGTCTTGCCTTTTCGGAGAACCAGTTATCCCGCGGGTACAGGAGACTCCTGCTTCTCCAAACCCAACAACTGGACCCCTTCAAGTCTCTCGCAGCTGAGACTTCATATCTCGCGAGAAACCTCCTAGGCAATCAACCCTTTCGCCTTGGTGCATAACTGACCATCTCTTATATGGACGTCAGGATGCTGGTGGTTTGTACGAACCAAGGAAATTCCTAGTCACGAAATATGAACTTGAACATACGGATTGTGATTAAGGAAGGACATTCCATGCTGCATTTTCTTCTTACGCCTTCTTAATTATATTATATAATTATCATCATAAATGTTCGAGATAAATAAATAGGGAGAGAGCCGCGGTGAATGGATTCCGCGAGTGCCTGCTGGAATTAATTGGGAAATCTGTAATTCGCGAAGGGACGGCGCGGGGGCACCGGACGAAGGCGAAGACCCTGAGTCGCGGCGAGGTGCGGCGGTTGGCATTGTAAGTACCAAGCAGTACTCCCGGGTAGAGGGTTACCCCTAACCCCTGAACGAGCTAGCCGAAGAGTTTTCGCTCGAATAGAGCGGGACTCTTCGACGTCCGACTTTTCCCATCTTGGATATCGAAGTATATACATATTTGTCGAGAGTGTAGGAGCAGAGACTTGTACAATTGCCCTCGGGGTCCTGCAACCTTCCATGAGCTGCGGCTTTTCTATACGGCTGACTTGAATCGATCCAGGCCGATAATTAATTAGGAAAAAAAAATGGTAAAACTTGTTGAGCTCTAAAGAGAGTTTGCGAGGTTGTCGGCGCAAGTGGGTGGGGGTCGCGGGACGGAGGTGGAAACTGAGAGACGAGGTTGAACCGAGCGCGCGGTTGTGGAGAAGAGTTTTCCATCTCTCTGTGTTCTCTCTATCTTTTTCTCATCCGCGATCCCTCTAACCACCCTTCTTACAAGCTTCGCTTCACTTCTTCCGCTATTTTTTCATTTCGTACTCATTCCTCCCATTTTTTTCCCATTCTCGAGCCTGCTCTTTTACTTTCTGCCTCTAATGCAGTATTCTCCCTTGCGTCTTCTGCCTTTCACTCCATTTTCTCCTTCCCCTCCTTTCCCACTCTATATAACCAGCATTGAATAAATTAATGTTTTTTCGGTTTGCCGATATAACGCAGCAGGCTAAGTCTTTCCAATGCAACTCCTTCTTTTATTTATATACGACCACCAAACTCTGCGCCCCCTTCTACCATGAAAGATTTTACCTCCACTATCCTTGAAAGCCTACCAGCTAGTATATAAAAATCTACTTTCAAGAGCTTCCAGCGTGAGAGAACAGCCATTGAACCCCAATGTCTATACACATCGAAATATGTATTTATTATAATTACACGTACATCTGTATTTCCCCGTGTTAATGATGGGCCTGTGTACATTTTCCCCTACACTTCCCATTCACTCTCAGCTCCTTGGCTAATTAATATCTCATCATATTCAAACTTTTTCTTCGTCTTATTCCTTCCTCCTACCGTTCAAAGTTGCCCCCCTATTCGCGTGACTTTGTGGTCCAAGTTGTTTATGTATGTTTGTGTGTCTATGAAGAAAACCTATGGAAATTTACGAGTGTTATTCCAACCAAGGTAACCCTCAAAAGACCTTTATCTCAAATCCACATCTCTGTTCTTTTTCTCTACTTCCATTCCACCCCTCCTCCCCCCTCCTCCCTCTCACTGAAAATAAGCCTCAGACAGACTCGTGCGTATTTCGGTGTGCGAGACGTGTAAAACGCTCCTACTCAATGAGGGTAGCAATACGTCTTCTCGACCTTATCGAGTTTGACTCGACCCTCCTTGACCCTCAACCTTCCACTCCTGGGCTTTTCCTCCATCCCAACACACTCTCTGCCTCTCTTTCTCTTCCTCGGACCCAAGACTTTGAACGACACATCGAAACGGAAGACGAGACATTGAAAATAAGATTTCCGTGTGGATGATGAGAGAACATGCATTTTTCATGTTCGTTTTCATCAGTTTTTCGAATATTTTTTAAATCGCGACCCATGCAAAGAAAACGGGAACCAATTTCTAGTTTTTTTTTAAATTCTTTTTTAGGAGTTCTATTTTTTTTCTCGAATATCGATGTCGAAAATTTGGAAACTCTCGATATCGAGGCACGTCCGTTCATCAATTTTGGGATATTTTTCAAACGTACCTACTTTCGTTAACAATTCGAATGAAATTACCAAATATCAGTGTCAATTCCTTGTTTATTTGCGAAGTGACGACAATTCTTTTTGAAATCGAGTTCCACAATAAATTTGATTAAAAAAAAAATTATCAAATAGATTCAGCCAAGACTTCTCAGATTTTTCGGACGTTTGCAAAATTAGTCCTTTCAAAGATTACTGCTTTTTGAACGCACGTCCTGAGTCGAATGATCGAATTTTTGAGATTTCGCCTGAAAAAGAAAATTCAACTTTATTTTCTAAACTACCGCGGAATCGTGATTTTTTGGAAAATTGACAATGTTCGATGTCACTGGTTCAGTGAAATTGCGTGGAGTGGCTCGTACGTAAAAGATGTTTGAGTTTTCAAAGACATAGATTTAATGTGCGAAGCATTGCGTGTCAAAGTATGGGAGCAATTGATAATGACTTTCGTGCCTGAAATCTGAGATCAGAGGACGCGTGTGTGAGTGTGACTCAGAATAAGAAATATTTGAGAATTATGCTGGGGGAGAATATCAGGACGATCGTTTTGCCCACACGAGAACATAATTGAACCGTTGGTTCTTACGATTATAATCTGGATTATTATTTCCGTTTCTCTTGACGATTTTTGTTCCTTTTTTCTTATTTCCCGTAGACATCAAAACACATATAAAAAAAAAAAAGGAAAATGAATAGAGAGAACAGAACGTACCCAAAAATACACCTCGACGAATTTTCTGTTCTTTGTGCGCTCCTCGTTAATTAGTACGTGTCGAAGTGACTCGTGTGATTATTTTTTTTTTCTCGTCGTGCACCAAGCCTTTTGGCATATTCATCCACTCGACGATTCTCTCCGCACTCCGCTTTTGCCAGAGTCACGTTAAAAAGTTTATTGTACTCACGAAAGTCGTATAATTTGACGGATTACAAGGAATACCGCGACGAGGCTTTTCTATAACGAGGTGTGTGGCCCACAATTAACTGCGTATATCAACTTTACTCCCCGTATAAACCCAAAACCCGAACCTTAAACAAGAATATAAATAAATGGAAAAACGTGACAAAAAAACGAAAAAAAAAGGTTTTAATGGTTTTAATCAAGTCAAATTCGTTTAGTACGGCAGTTACTCGAGGAAGCCATTTGAATAAAAATGTCAATGATTGTTAACTTGTTAAAAAAAATTAAAAAAATTCCATGGAGGCCCGGCTTAATGTTAAAAATGCAACTGCAACGATTCCGTGCAAGCGGATTGCACGAAATTCTTCCAAAACGTTGTAATCTCAAGTTTAAAAGGAACAAAAATTGAGGAAAGGGATTTCAAAAATAATGCCTCTTTATAATCGATCGTCCACCGTGCATCTTGCTTTTTTGTCGTTCTTTCATTTCTGCATCTCTCGGCATCTCTCATTCATCACTCCCTCGTAAAAGTCTTCCCCTCATTTCTATAATCGTGTCTCTCGTCGAATACCCGTTGATGCTCCTGCTGGAAAGGCCGTCGGAAGGGAGAGCCTTCAAGCTCGAGGGATAGAGCGTGAGAAGGCGCGGGGGCGAAATAAAGAAAAGATCGACTCAGAGACAGACTAAGTCAGTTAGTCGTGGCAGTGACCGGGATCATGACCAACGCAATCTCGTCGATGGTCAGTTTTGCAGCGGAAAACATTGATTTCGTAGCCCCCTTCGGTGCTAAAACGTAACAATGATGTTGCATGACCTTTGATCTCTTTATTCTCATTCGCCGATCATTTGCAATCAGTGAGTACTTTTACTATTTTATTAATTTGCCTGCCCTGACCCTTGTGGGCTTCCAAATGACCCCATCGGAGATTATGTTGGTCTCGTGCTCAACGATCAATGCCCCAGCCGATGGGCGACCAAAACCGGTCGCCCAATCAGGTATGGTTGCCATTTTTTTTTCTGAAGTTTTTTTCAGGCCCTGTCGCAGGATCGTTTACTTTGTAAAAAAATCCTAAAAATATCTTAAAATAATGAATTTTACCTGAATTTAATAAATTCGTCAAGTTTTTGATAAAACCGAAAAACAGAAAAATTTATTTGTGAATGGTCGAACGCTGTTGAATTTTGAATGAAAGCAGATAAAATGAAGAACACGTGGAAGTAATAAAAACCGAAAGAACTGGGGAAAAAAGCTTTGACGGATGAAATGTCAAAGAGGGGCGGGGTGGAAAAAAAATTGGGAAGAGTCGAGAGTATGCTTCCGGAGTGGAGGGTTGTGCGTAGGGGTGCACGCGTAGGGTGAGTACAGGCGAGAGAGCGGCAATAAAATCAAGCAACGAGGCTGCAACCCTTCCGCAGTTCAAGTTCTCGCTGAGGGAGGGAACCTCGGTGTTCTCACTCTCGAGGTATTTCTACTCTCCAAAATGTATATTCCACACACACATATAAATATACATGCAGGCTGAGTAAACGGTGGAGTGAGGATTACGAGATCCCGTTTTCGTTTCCGTAACTCGCCAATTAACGTTCTCCTGCATTCAACGTTAAATTGCAATTAAACATATGGATCCGAAAATTCATGCGACAATCCTCAAGTTCCAATGTTCCTGCTTCCACCTTCTTCAGAAGTCCTGCCTTCCATCAGGCAGCGATTTAGTCGAAGTCTCGATTAAATTCTTCTCTTTGGAAGTTTCGTCGATAAAGGCATTAAAAGAAAGTCGCTTTGTGACCGCGTACTTCCCGCAGCTCCGCAGTCCGGAGCTTCGGTGAACTACAATTTTTTGTTCTTGTGTTTTATTTGATTTAGGAACAAATCGAAGAGCCATGTTACGTGAAATCGTAGTTATATGAAGAATATACAACTAGCTTCCGACTGATTACTCGTTATACCGTTTCTCGACCTGCCAGCATGCCCTGGGATAACGATATGGATGCTTCTAATGTATGGTTTGCCGAGTCATAAACTCCGGGGAATTGTATGGTAGGGATTTGCATAAAAAATTCAGCGAATCCGCATCTTTGCCTAAAGCTAAATATACGTGTCACATGGCGTATACATTGTACAAAAATCCTAAAACCGCAACTATACTCTTTTGACGAAGGCTCGCAGCGTAGCGTTCGTCAGGTGACTTTGGGCGTAGAAATCATACCCTACCCGAAATAGGATTTCGGGGAGTTTTGACCAAACTCCTGTTGGGCGGCTTTTCGGTGGACTCCTGGGCATGCAGGACTGTCAGGGGGAGGCTGTATGTTTACATTGGAGGGTACAGGGTCACATTATTAATTGGGAAAGTCTTAAACACATGAATATTCAGTGAATCATCATTTTTTTAAATCCCATTCGCGACGGTTGCTCGAACTTAATGTTCAGCACGGACGTAGTATCCCAAAGAATTTTTCTACACTGCTAGCTTGACTACTCGTTAAGGTTAATTTAAACTACATTCAAATATACATCCAAGTCGTCGAATGTTGAGTTTGGTTTCTAAGGGATAAAGCGTACGAGAAGAAGAAGAATGAAAAGTATAGGGTGGTCGTGGACGGCGAGGAGTAAGCGGGGGGTATATAGGCCCGTTGGTTGCTTGAAGAAAATTAAGCACAGCCTGGTAATTTGAGGTATTGATTTTTATAGTCTCTCGGCAGGCATATATTAGAGGCTGCTGCTCTTCCTTTCCCTCCTTTTCGTCCTCTCCCTCAGACACGTATATCCACTCTTTTTCTCTGACGTCGGTTCTTCACGGGGGTGTTCTCGGGGTAAGCTACCCCCGCGCTACAGTCTGGGCCAAGAAATCGTAGCATGCGAGGAGAGGGAGGGGAACGGGGGGGGGGGGGGGGGGGGGGGGGGGGGGGGGGGGGGGGGGG
>JACEOJ010000087.1:863181-882959 GCA_013761285.1 Campoletis sonorensis
GGGGGGGGGGGGGGGGGGGGGGGGGGGGGGGGGGGGGGGGGGGGGCTGGAAAGTAAAGGCACGAACGAGGCAGTGCCTGGCGATCAGCTACCCTCGCGTCACCCGTTCCACCAACGCCCAAGCAGCAGTACTTTCTTTCCCCGTTCACTTTGCTCGTTCCGTTTTTTTTCTCTCCATTTTTTTTTCCTTTTTCTTTTAATCCCTTACGTTCTTTCCCTTCCTCCTTTTCGCTCCTTACGTCCGCAATTGAAATGACGTAATGGCGGCACATACGATCGCTATCTCTCGACGTCCTTTTTAAGTAGGTTAATTACTTACATTCGTGATAATCCACCTCATTTTACCTGTCATTAAACAATCATTTTGATTTGCTTAATTCGCTTTTTTTCCCAATTCTCTAACGACGGCCTTTTTTTTATGAATGCGGACAAACATTCTTCAGCATCTGCACTACGAGTCCATAATAGTCGAATGCACCCGTTGATAAAAAAGAAAAAAAAAAACTTGTGATTCTCCCTCCCATAAAAGGTCACCTCTTAATTCTGCCAATTGATTTTATTCTTTTACTCAAAGTATCGTTATTTTTTTTCCATGTGGTGGTCCGATGTATAACCAATTGTAACGATCGTAGTGAAACATTTATTCTATATTCACCATTCTTCGTGGCCGCCGACGATTTGAAGAGATAAACGATCTGGTGAATACGAATTAGAATACATGGAGGCGGCAGATCGAGGAGGTTGGGTATAGCGGGAGGAGGCGGGAGGGACGGGGAGGGGTGGGGAGGGGAGGGGAGGAGAGAGGAGGGGAGGGGAGTGGTAGAGCGTGTGGCCCATCTCTTTTTCCTCCTAAATCTCCTCGTTACTATGCATATAGACAGAAGTTGTACACACTCCGTGTTGTCTATGCATGTTTCCGTGCATGGGCCATGAAGGATAGGAAAAAAGTGTGAGAGCGAGAGACTGAGACGGTGCGATGGGAAGACAAAGAGAAAGAAAGCAAATGAAAAAATGAATAGAAACGAGATAGAGAAAGATAGCGAGAGACTTTTTGTGGATAAATTGTTGGCTAACACGAGAAGGGGTCGAAGAGGGAGCCTGGTCGGATTTTCTTCACCCCCCCCCCCCCCCTCGCCCCCCGACCAGAGGGTGAGAGTTAAATAACGAAAAAAGTAAAGAGAGCAAAAGTCAAAGAGAAAAAAATATGAACGAAAAATAAAACAAGCTTCGCTTATCGATCCTCGCTCTAGGCCCGCGTCACGCACGTTACGACGTTTCACCACTTACGAAACTTAGTCCAAACTCTTTTTTTTTTCTTTTTCTCTCTTACTCTCGCTTACCTTTCGATATACCTTCAAATCCGACTGAGACCACGATACATTATGTAAGCGCTACTTTTTTCAACATTCTACACACGGAAAATCAAATTTTTAAATGTTTGTGTGTGTGAGTGCGTTTTTTTTTCTTCGATTTTGTGTATTATTTTTTTAAATTAATATAGTAATTAATAAAAATAACAACAGGATTATAACACTTAAACTTGGAATTAATAAAACGCATGAGAAACGATCGAACCTGCTTAAAATGTGACTCAACCAAACGGAACGAAAATTGTTATACGCGAAACCGAAAAAAAGCTTTGAATGTGTGTAAGAAAAGTAATTGTTAAATTGTTAAGGAAATCCTTTCGCGGAGGGCCGGATTTTGTGGGCGCATGAGAAGGACACTCGTCTTTTGTTCGATATTTAAAATTACGAGTGTCAAAGACAGTACTTTGTATATATGTATACATATTCATTAGTCAGCTGTTACGCATCGAACGCAGCCAATTTGCCAATTTCTGTTGCCGAACACAACCCTTGTGACATTTTTTCAACTCTAATTGTTAATATTTCCGTTGAACATCCGACTACCCCCCATTTTTATCGGCGTTACGGATTCCTTATAATTTTTTCTACGAGTGAGGCAGTTTGTATCAGAAATTAAGAGATATTAAGTCTATAAATAATTGAATAGAAATGCGATAATCATGTAATCTCCATAAGCTCCCGTATAAATTTGACGTTTTTGAAAGTTAAAATTCTTCGTTAAATGTTCGATAACGCGTGGCTCGAAATTTTTGTAAAGTGATTGAATGCACTTTCACTTTATTGTAAATAAAAAACAGTTAATCGTAGAGTACCCGGGTTCGTGCATCACTCGAAAAATGAAATCGAAAAAAAATAATAATAATGATGAAATAAAATATTACATGTTGAACGTGTATCCGACTGAATATTTCCGTTTTTCTCGGCAATAATATTGCGTACTGTGAATAACCGTCGTGCGTCACCGCAGTCGAATTTCGGGAAAGTCAATTAAGAACATAATGAAGAGACGTGAAAAGCAAGGACGTCGAGACAACAAAAAGACGGATACGCGAGAGTGTTTCCCTCGCCCTTGATGTCATCGGCAAATGACGATACAATAATAATGTTGTTTCGCAAAATGTCGATCGCCAATTTGTCTCATCTATTTTCGTTGCTTCCGTCTCACTCGCTCTTTTTGTCCCTAAGGTTTTGACTCGCTTTCAGAACTCACTTACCTCCGTCACTTCTCTCGTCTTTGTTTCTGTTATGTATTCAAACCGCGGTACCGCAATAATTAAAACAAATATAAATTTAAAAAAAAACCATTTTTATGATTTATCCACTTAACGCAATGAATTATTTTCTAATGAATACAACGATGTTCACATAGAAATTTCATAAATGCTTAGAATTTAATCAAATTTTGAGAGCATATTCCTTAGTATTAAATATAAAAATACATTTTTTTAAAGACTTGAATAGAAAAAAAAAAATTTGAAAAAAAATGTGTGTCTGCATAATTAATACGAAAGAATGTTATTACCAAATTTTATGAACTTTTTTTACATATTGATCGTCGCATTTTTGTTAAGGTTGTTCTATCGTTATATCGTTTTTTTGATTTTGTTGAAATTTTGTTGATTTTGTTGAAAATTTGGATAAATCTTTGTCGATTTTGTTGAAAATTTGGATAAATCTTCTTTAATGTCATATGCACGTGTGTAATAAATTTTAGAAGCTTTCACCGAGCGGAACGTTCAGATATTTATTGCTAAAAATCACAATTTTCGGTAGACTCTCATAAGAGCTCGTGTCAAAAGTTACATTTTCATCAATAAATATTTTGGCTTCTACATGGTGAAGCCTTCTAAAACTTTGCATACATTTTAATGCAACATCGAAGAAGCTACATTTAGTTATTCAAAAAAATCTAAAGAAAAAAACGTTCGCAATTTTTGTGATTATACAGCAAGTAAATATTACGTTGGATGAGCTTGAATTTGGAGTATGTTGTTCTTTAGTCAATTAACAACTGCTTTTCTTTATTAACTTATGCCCGCAAACCATTTTGTATGAGAGAAAAACTGAAAAAACAATTTTTCGATATGAATGTCACGATAGAACTACCTCAATTAAATAACTTACAAAATCTGAGGGATTTTTCGTTAACTAAAAATGGTTTATGGTGGTAAACAAATAGAATGCAGCAAATGAAACTTGTTAGAGTTATTCAATAATGGCTGTCCGTTTCTGTTGTTCGTTGGGCAGGATTCAGCGATGGTTGATCGTGTATCTGGGAGTGCGAAAAAACGATAAAATACGAGAGAGAGAGAGAGAGAGAGAAAAAGAGAGAGAGAGAGAGAGAGAGAGAGATGTAGAAGAGGATATGCGGTGACTATACACGAGTTCCACGGGGTTCATATGTGAGCGTCGATTTCGCGCTTCGCTGCGTCTCGTGAGTGGACCAACGGTTCGTTGGTCCATTGCAACATCAGATATAAGGAGGGACAGATTGAAGTTGGTTAATGCAAAAGAAAGAGATCGAGAGATAGAAGAAGAAAGAAGAGAGGGAAAGGGTTTTTGTATAAGAATTAAAAAGCGAAATGTGGATAGAAAGAAAAGTAACCGCGACTCATAAAGAAAGAAAGAAAAGGATAAAGAATAAGAAAAAAAAAAAAAAACATCTTCAACTTCTGGCACAACGTTCAAAACACAGAGCACGATTCTCTCTCTCTCTCTCTCTCTCTCTCTTTCTCGAATAAAAACGACGTGGGAAGAGGCATTAATCGATCTTGAATTTTAACTCGATTTGATTCGCAAAAATCATGAAATTTTTTTTTTTCGACGCATGCAAAGTCGAAATTCTGACACGGATATTGTTTTATAAGGAACTGTTCGCATCCTCCTCCGTTTTGGTACTCTGTGAAAATTACAAAACGAGCAAAGACCCAGGATACCCGAGAGGTGAGATTTTTTGTTTGTTTTCTTTTTTTTTTAATTCTCCACTCGAGCTCCCTCTTCCAAGCAGCGTGGTGTGAAAGAAAAATGATTTTATGAACATAAGAGAAAAAATAATAAAAAATTAATGCACTGAGATATAAATAAAGGGAGCTCTCGGAAAGAAGGTCTTGAAAGCGATTCTCGAATCGTGCGCGTTATCGGTATCCTTCTCGTATCTCCAAGTCACGCATATGAAATAAATATACGCGTTTGCTCGCTCATAATATACTAAGGGTGCACCACTGACGTGTAAAAAAAAAAAAAAAAAAAAAAAATACATATATATACAATTATACGTAAAGACATTCCTGAGATTAAAAAATATGGTTACACGAAATGAAAAATTAATTCGGCCGAAATTCTCCATGTTTTTCACTCACTTTTCTTAAATACACAAAAGAAAAATGATCATCAAGGCTTTGGGTTACCCTAGAATTGTCAGAAAATCGTTGATTTTATTGTTTTTATTTTATAATGGTCTCTAAGTACCTCTGAGTACTCGGTTTTCGAATTTTAGTACAAGGCCGTCTGATCTGCAGCGAGCTGCTCAAAACTTCAACGCGTTTATCTCGAAACTGCATTTTTTCAGTTGGCCGGACTCATAACTCAGACAATTTTCAACCGATTGACTTGGAATTTTGAATGTATCTTTGAAAATACATTGCCTATGGAAGTACCCAGGATTTTTTTTTTATATTGCATAGTTCATTTGTTATTAACAATTAACTGACGATTTTTTAGGCAAATTTAGCACTTTCCACTTTAGAAGTGCGCCGTTTGGCCAAAAATCAATGTATCGCAAAAATCCTACGTACTTCTGTAGCAGTTATTATACACAATCGAAAAAAAAATCATTGGCTCATTATGATTAAAAAATTACGGGAGCTGTCAGTCCGGCCGTGGAGCCTGAAAAAACGGAGACGTCATCGCGAAAACGCTGCACAGCCGCCACTTTGAAATAAATCGCTTCAAAAAAATTATTGTAAACAGTCACTGCCATCTATGATAAAATCCCGTTTTTGTAATCTCGATTTATTTAGTAGTATCTCCGAAAAAAAATCCCCAAAAAGCCTATTTTTTTCGGTCTCTCGAGTGGCCTAAGTCCTCAAGCGATTCTGATACATCATTAAAAAATAAATCTTGCAGTTTTGTAACTAAACGTAAAAAGAAGGTTAATCAGTAATCTGCATAACGTGTACAGTCGTCATGATCTAGTTCGTGGTTGCGTTAAAAACTTGAAAAGGTTTGAAAACAGCAAGTTCAGGAGCCCTTAGAGCTTTATTTTCTCACAATAATTCTTTGTCTTACCTGTTACATTTGTGTTACCTATTTATACACGAATACATATGTTTTTATGCGAATCTATATACACAAGATTTTTTTCTGCTTGGATCCCTTTCGCTCCAGCGAGTTATTTGTCCCGGGCAGCTATATATTTTATACGTGAGCTTTTATAAGGTAGTTTTATGTTAGGTCTGACTCTCGCACCTGTTGCTTCGGTTCACCGCACTAAATCGAAGCTCTTTCTCTCTCTCTCTCTCTCTCTCTCTCTTCCTTACTTTCTTTCTCCTGCTTGCTCTCTTTGCCAACGAACCCTCGCGCCCTCCACTTTCACCTCCGCGATCCTCTCTCCTTTACTGCTGCAGCTATGGAGTGTCAAAAGGGGGATGATGCTGTCTCGCTATAAATTTGAATTTGATAAAGTGCACGAAAGATACTCGATTTGTATAAGCTTCTACAAATTTCAATCGGTTTACTTTTTCTGTACGAAATTTTCAACACAAAAAAAGAGAAAAAACTTTAACGCGTGTAGTTTTCGCTGTGAAAGGCGCGTCGTTGAAGAAGGACGAAGATTTTGAGAACATGATTTTTATGCTCTTTCGGAAACGATGACAATTTATTGCCAATTTTTCAATCGTCAAGTCTTTTTATCCTGAAATTAACGCTATTATTGCGAATTATTTCATCGATTTTCTCAATTTTGGAAAATTCGAAAATACCCTTTCAAAGTAATTGATGTTTCCTGACAAATGAGATTGAATTTATAGCGATTTTGATACAGAAAACACATCGAATCGATAACTTTAAATCATTTTGATAAAAGAATTCACAAGTTCTATTATTCGACGCTCAACATTTCTTCAAAATACGTTTCATCAGGTTTGCTGGGTTTTTGTATAGGTTTGCATCAATTGGAGCAGGAAATGAAAAAAAAAAAAAAAACAAATAAAACTGAATGACGATTAACACCTCGTCCTCTTGGTCCATGCACCGATGTCATGTTATCCGTGTTCACTGTGTAACGATCGAGTAGTTAAATTTGTACGGACATAGGTTCTCGTCTTGAATCAGGGTCGAAGGTCGCATGATAGAGATTACAAGAGAGAGGAAGAGGAGAGAGAGAGAGAGAGAGAGAGAGAGAGAGAGAGAGAGAGAGAGAGAAAGAAAGAAGTTGGCTCCGGAGTTGGGGATCGTTACAGTTTCCATCGAAAAGTTGGAAGGGTTGTGCATCATTGCTTGAACAAGAAGAGGAGAAAAAGGGAACGCGAGAGGGAGAGAAAGAGAGAAATGGTAGTGAAGAAGAACAAGACGAAGCGAAAGAGAGAGAGAGAGAGAGAGAGAGAGAGAATAAAAAAGCAAACGATGGAAAAAGAATAAAGACTCATCGGAGCTATATGGAGAAGAAGGATGTGCACAAGCTCATCGTACGGATCGAAGAGAACGCGATTAATAATTGCTGTAACTACGATCGTTGATCCGATGACCCCCTCCAGATCGTTTCGCGGAGGTCGTGCGCGAATAACGCCCACATGGGAAAGGAAAAGGCAGCTACGGCAGCAACACAAGAATAAGAAGAAGCTCACTCGCGGGAATCCGCGAGATTCTTCACTCACGATCGAGACGAGCCAACATCTTTTACGTTACCTACATGTACTCCATCTTCTTCATATGTATGAGTGCAAATTCGAACTTATCACGAGATAAACCATCTACTATCGAAATAACAGACATTTGCTTCAATCACCTTGAAAAACAAGAAAAAACAACAATCACCCCCCTCATTCGTGCCGAATTAATTTTTATGCAAATCCATCTTACGTCCCGAAATTCCTGTCATTATTGTCATTGTTTGCCATTTTTTACTTTCTTTTTTTTCTTTTACTATAGTTTTATAATATTTCGCCAGAATTCGCGGACACCCATTTTGCAAATTTCAATCTCATCATAAAAGCAAAGTTGTCACGAAATCTCGAAGCGCGAGTTATTTCTGAAGCTGCTACAGACGCATTTTGTTTCGTTGGTCGATCAAGTCCTCGGAGTTCGCTCATCTGCGTTTTTCAGATCGTAGAAAAGAGGAGGAAATCCAACACATCGCGATCGTATCTAATAAATTTATTTAGAGACGCGATCGTGTCAGATAAATTTATTTAGCGACAAAAGTGAAGTTATCGAGAAATTTAGCAAGAGTAATATTTGTTTTTTATATATTTTTAATAATAAATATATTTTTAATATTTAAATATTATATTTTTTAAGGACCGCGTTGTTCCCGCGACTGTTTGAAAAAACCTCCTGATCTGGTACTCTCAATATTTAGTTTACATTTAAAAAATTAGATATTTTTTTACACACATTTTCTGTTGGTCAGCAAGCCGCGGATTTATGCAGCCCCCCTCGACCCTCGGTGGATTTTATTTCGAGCGAATATAACCAGAACAATTTTGGACTTTTTCATTTTTTTTTTAAATATAAACGCGAAACTGCCATTCGTGTCAAACCGCTCAGTCCGTGACCCCAACCCCTTTTTATTTAGTTGACACGTTTTTATTTTCAGGCAATGACTCTGAAACGATTTTTCGAAAAAATCGAAAAAAATAGATTGTAATTAATGTTCCAACTCTTTGAAATCACGAAAATCTGATAAAAACCGTCATTCCATTGATCGTCCCGCCCATCGCTTTCGAGAAATGTCGTAATTTTTTTTCTCCGTCATTTAAAAATTATTTCCCAAATGCACATGCAGTTTGCTGCCATTTTCTTGGAGTCACATGCGACCGTATTTTCCAAAGAATTTCCATGACGTTGGATAAAAGTGCTAATAATTAATTGTTTCCATGGGACGATTTCCGAGGATACGAATAATTGGAAAAACAATTGGTTACACGACTGCAGCTAAACTGGTGGGAGAGAGCGAATCCGTGAGTCTTGGTATACTTTCGGAGAAGTCTGCAAGAGATTGCACACAGAGAGGAAAAAAAAAAAAAAGACAGAAAGGCTGAAAGAAGAAAAGAGAGGGCAAGAAATGTGGAGGTATAAAAGAAGAAGATCGAGCTCCGTCACGCGTCAGGGCGTCGGACCATTGCTTCGTTTTCCTTATACCGAGTCATCCCACGCTAACCCTTCTACACTGATGCACAATTCTTCTTCAGCCTCATCGATAATATATCTTTGCCCATCTTTCCTCTTTTTCCCTTACGATTCACATCAGCTCGCAGTATGCGATAAATAAGAAAACAAAAAAACAAACAACTTTTCTTCGTTCTTCACCCATTTCGATTCTCAGTTCTAATACTGAAGAAATATCAAAAATATATCGAAACTCTGAAAAAATTAAATATACAACATAAATAATAAAATAAGAAAAGCTCTTGGGAATATAGAATAAGGGATATTATTTAAAAAATATAGAATTTATTTAATATATAATTATATTAAAATATATGATATAATACAATATAATGTGATAATAATATTAATAATGATAATATTATAATATAAAATATAATATAAAATATAATATATAATATAATATGCAATATAATATACAATATAAAAAAAATAAATAAATAAGAAAAATAAAATAAGAAAAGCTCTTGGAAATACAGAATATTGGATATTATTTAAAAAATATAGAATCTATTTAATATATAATTATATTAATATATGATACAATACAATATAATGTAATAATAATATTAATAATGATAATATTATAATATAAAATATAATATAAAATATAATATATAATATAATATATAATATAATTATAATATGTAAAATATTATGTTATATTTATATTATATTATATTTGATTTATTATATTTATATATGATATTTTATTATAATAAATATAATAATATAATATATTTATATTCATATGGAAGACGCTACGTTGGACCATCGTGTAACGTAACACCGAGCGAAAAGTGTCCGAGTCGAAATCCAGGTACAAAAAAACAATCAAGATCCGCGCAGCCTCTGTGGACGAGATTAGTAGAAATATTCGAAGAGAGGAGAAGGAGGAGCAGAATATACTTTAACTCGAAAGAATATCGTAGACCAAAAAATGAAATTTTTTTCCAATGAAGAAACTTCATAAAAATAAAATAAAAAAATGAAAATGAAAATAAAATTAAAACAAGCATATATCGATTGATCAAATTTAGGATCCTCTGGTTTTAGGTTTGGGGAAGAATCAAAGTTGAGTTCGTCGTGAAAAATCCTGCTCTTTCATTTCTGTCTCAATAAAAAAATGGATGAAAGAACGGACATAAATGTTTGAAAAAAGAACAATACAATATAATAATCGTCGTGTTACTCATTGATTTTATTTCAATTGAACTTTTTTTTAAGGTTTTTTAAGATTTTTTGTTTTTTTTTTTTTTTTTTTTTTTTTTTATATAATACGTGGATCGCTCGATTTGGAGACTGTGTGTTGGGTCCTGCTCACCGCGTCATATTTATCTTCTTCGTCTTTTTGTTCTCTCTTAGTCTTACTTACTGGGTTTCTCGATCGACCGCAACTTCCAGGAGATCGATATTGAAACATTGAAATGGAATCACGGCCCTTCTTTCGCGTCTCTGTGCGCCGCTTTGTGTTTTTTTTTTGTTTTTTCTCTTGTTTTTGATCGGTGTTCTTATGATCCATCGAAGTGCACCCGGGCGGTAGTTCCTTCTTGATCCATCATCGAAGAAATCGGCGCACATGCGATTCGACGATACGTGCGATGGGACGCGCGAATCCATTTCTTAGCGATACCGGGTGTGCCCTGCTGTTTTTTTCCTCCAAAATACGAAGACGATAACCTTAAAACCCTTGGAATCGTGAAAATGATTAAAAAAAAGTATTACGAACTAAACTATTCATGCATCCTTAGAACTAAGGCTTTTCCCAACGAAACAAGTGACGAAATCTAACCTTTTTATTCAAATTTCTACAGTACGTTCTTTCACTTATCCCGAATATGTCCTCCAAGTTTCAAAACGACTGTCAACACCGTTTCCACTAAATTCTCAAATGAAAACGTCACTTTTTAACACAGAGACATGCCTACGCTATCCCTAAACTTCAGTTACGTGCATTAAACAATACGAAAAAATGTAAAAAAGTTTATAAAAAACTGTCAAACCACTAAAAATATCATGACAATTATGCCCCCAGAAAATGAAATAATTCGTCTACATAGTTTATTAATTATTCATTTTTTTCTCAATGAAAACGATCAATTTTTCAGTAATCGTGTCATTTTAATCCGAAATTTTGTTGTCTGAAGTTAGCGCTTTGCTTGAGAACAATAGAATTTTTCCCCCTCATTCTCCCTAAAGATGCGCTGAAGTTGTCCCGAAACTCCTTAAACACACTTTTCTTCATATATTTTCCAGTCATATGATCCATTAGTCACCGTAGATTTTTGATTTTAATTCAGCTTGCCCATGTGACGTACACGCCACCGTGTATGCCGCGCGATCATTCTTTCCCTGTCTCTTACCCTCTCCCTCTTTCATTGCGGAAACAGCACACTCGTTCACCGCCACTTTGAGACAGAATGGCGCAAGCCTTTGTACTGTACATTCCAAAGTAACCGAGTTATGACCTTCTGCTTATAAAACCCTCTCAATCTACGTCTTTATATGTTCACGTATTTATTTATATATCTATATATATTTATATGCGCTTTGAAACCCCCGATCTCTGCGCGTTTCGCGATCTCTTCCCATCCGTGTCCGTAGCACGTGTGGTCACGTATCGATATATTACGCGTGCAGTCACGTATATCGGTATAAAACGCGTACACTCGCACGTATCGGTATCGATACGCGCTTGCATCTCGTACCGTGTGTTGTCTCCTTGCAGTTAACTCCAGGCAATTGCTACTCTGCAGGTGCATTCGTATCCTCTCTTTTTTTATATATATATACAAAAATATATATGTATACAGGGTGTCCAAACAAAATAGTTGACAACAATCACTGCACCGAGAAAAGAAAATGGTCAAATAAAAGAAAATGAATTCAGTTGACTTCGAATTCAGGTTGACTCAACCCTGACGTAAGCTGAGCAACTAAATATTTAGTTCGTCATATTTAAATTATATTTAATTCTTTAAATATGCAGTTTCCTTGACTCAACAACATTTTCAATGATTTAACAAATTTTTTTTTTCATGTGGATTTTTCAAGACAATTAGTTAATCAATAATTCCGACGAAAATTATCGACGCAATCGCGCCAGCAGTCGTCTGAGTTTATCAAATCCGGATTCTCAATAATCTCAGTAATCGAACGTTTTTCGAGATTTTCAGAATACTTGGAAACTTGAAGAAAAATTAAAGTGTTGAAAAAAGGATCGTAAAAACCCGCAAGGAATAATGAAAAAAAAAAAACAAAAAACAAAAAATACAGAGTGGTTTTGTAAGAAAAATGATTATTTTCGGTAATTTTTATTTAATTCTACGGAGCTAGAATTCTTGGACACCCTGTATTTTATATTATTCATATAGACATTCGTCGGGATAGAATTTTCCTTTGAGTGTGACTACCCAGAAGTATTTGCTGTAATAGATTGTTTCACGCGTCGACTCTATCGATTCTTCATTTTTGTTTTTTTTATTTTTTTTTCTATTACATTATCATTTGATTGTATATACGAAGCACATACGCGAGGCAATAATTCACCGTTTCTCTTGCTGATTCTTCTAGTCAATCCGTCGGCATACAATGTGGTTTGCAAATATAGTCCATTTTCGTTCCCATTTTATATCATTATTTCCGAAATTTGTCTTTTGAATTTTTCAATGTTATCGATTACTATGACCGAAGGTTTAATAAAAATGTAAACGAAATTAAATAATTTAAATAAAAATAAAAATTAGAAGAAAGTTAAAAAATTAAAATCAAAAGATAGTTTAAAATCAAAATCAAAAGAAAATTAAAAATTAGAATTACAATTAAAAAATTAAAAACTAAAAATTAATCAAAATGAATAATTGCAAGTTGAATTAAATACTAAAAAAGGTATAAAAATTGGCAAAAAATCTATAAATAAATCTGGAAATAAATTACGTAAACAATGTTAATCAAAGCTCCGCATTGGCAAGGGTTTAAATGCTTAGAAAAGTATGTTTCGAAAATCCGTACGGTTCTGTGATTGTCAACCACATACATGAACATTTGTCTATGCACGATACTGTTGTATTGAATCTTATATCGTGAGGATCAAAAGTTTGCAAGAAGTTTACTCTTCAATAAATGGAGTGAGGTACAAATCTACATAGAGACAGGTGAGAATGAATGAGAAAGATGGATACGAGAGAATGAAGATAGAGGACGCGAGTACCGAAGTCGGAACGTGGTGTTCATGAGAGGCATGCTTAGCCAGAAAGGAGGAGGAAAAAGCAACTTAGTTAAAGAGATAACGGGAGAGAGAGAGAGAGAGAAAGAGAGAGAGAGAGAAAGAGAGAGAAAGAGAGAGAGAAACGTGCTCTCGCGAGAGGAAGGCGACAATTAGGGCACTGCACCTCTCTCGCTTACGTCTACCTGTCTGTTTATGTTCGAATCTTTAGTAGCAGGTACGACGCTATGTTGTCTGCCCCACAGGTAGAATTTACTTGTTATAATATACCTGTATCTCTGCCTAGACAAACCTTCGCGATAGTGGACGGAGGGGGAGAGAGAGAGAGAGAGAGAGAGAGAGAGAGAGAGAGAGAGAGAGAGAGAGAGAGAGAGAATAAGTGCGAGGGAACAAGACTGAGGAACAAAAACATTTGCAGCTTTTGACGTTGTTACACGAACTCGCATACATTGATGTTCGTGTGCACTAATGCACAAGGTGTCTCGAAGTTCACATTGAAGATCCAAATAGTGAAGAGATCGCTAAATTGCCGAGAGGAACGTCATCACTATTTTTTCCGTTATAGTATTTAAGGAGTAATGGCCAATCGGACTCGCGAAGGGAAAACTGGGAACAGCGGAAGTCGAGTCACATTGTCTATTCCTTATCACCGCAACGGACTCGCTGCCTTAAGGTAGTTCTATCGTTACATCGTTTCCTTAAGATTTTGTTGAAAATTTGGATAAATCTTCTTTAATGTCATACGCACGTGTGTAATAAATTTTAGAAGCTTTCACCAAGCGGAACGTTCAGATATTTATTGCTAAAAATCACAATTTTCGGTAGACTCTCATAAGAGCTCGTGTTAAAAGTTACATTTTCATCAATAAATATTTTGGCTCCTACATGCTGAAGCCTTCTAAAACTTTGCACACATTTTAATGCAACATCGAAGAAGCTACATTTAGTTTTTCAAAAAAATCTAAAGAAAAAAGTGTTCGCAATTTTTGTAATTTTACAGCAAGTACATATTACCTTGGATGACCTTGAATTTGGAGTACGTTGTTCTTTAGTCAATTAACAACAACTTTTCTTCATTAACTTACGCCCGCAAACCATTTTGTATGTGAAAAAAACTGAAAAACAATTTTTCGACACGAATGCCACGATAGAACTGCCTTAAATATATCATTACGTTTTTTAAACTGCATTGTATCCAGAAACAGTCTTTTGTTTCTATTCCTCAACTGTTTTTAAAAGCTTGGCCGTGACTTTCTGAACACTTTGTATATTCAAGTAGAAATCTAGCTGCTAGTCGAAGCCAGACTAAATAGCTCTGCATGCTTGTTTCGCTCGCGTGGTAGAGGCCAAAGAGGCCAGGACCAACGACGAGTGGCGTTGCACACGATACAAAATGCAGTTAAGCTGTCGTATGTTCACATAACACGTATTAGTGCCTCTCCTCTTCAAAAAAAAAAAAAAAAAAAAAAAAAAACTCTCACGTTTTGTTGAAAAAAACTACACACACATATGCACACACACAAACACATTATTTTGCACTGCTTCCTTGCAATTTTCGAAGATTTACTATTCTCAGTTACTTTGTAATCGCAATCTGTTGACGTATTTTTTTTTTTCTAACAAAATAAGAAGAATTATTATTACAACTCAAAATGATTGACGGATGGTACTAATTTAAAAAAAAAATGTTTCCAACACACTTAATTAATTTAATTTAATCACATTCGAATTATTAATTTATCAAAAGACCTTTAAATTCCCAATTTATTAATCTTTTTACGACTGTTTCGTAGTCGTGTGTAATAATGTGTGATAGCGAATAGATTCGATGTGGCTAAAACAATCATAGAAAGAGAGAGAGAGAGAGAGAGAGAGAGAGAGAGGGGGGGGGGGGGAGAGAGAGAGAGAAAAGATCACGTAGCTCCGAGATGTTTACTCGCGTGCGGGAAGAGGCAAACCTTTCTGAAAGGCGGTCCCTACGCTCGGGTCAAACCGATTCAACTCGACCTCGCGGCATTTCCTTCCTCTTTCCGCGTCTTCCCCCCCCCCCCCCCCCGCTCAACCTTCCGTCATTTCTAGTTTTTCATCCGTTTAAATAGAAAAAAGAATATTGTTCGATAACAAAATGAGTATTTTTCACGCACTTGAACACACTCGTGTTACTTAAACACTAAAATTTAAGAAATTCGATTTCTAAATGTTCAACAAAACCATTCGTACTTTGACGAATAATTCAAACACTTTTTCACGTCTACTTTTAAAAAAACTTTGAAAAAGTGAAATCAAAACGAACCAAGTTCCAAAAAATTGCACCTGAATTCTCATCTTTTTATTCGATTAAAACAAAATTTAATCGCGAAAAAATAATTTTCTACTTTTTTCTATTTCTCTGCCTTCTGTTTCCAAAAATAATTGGAACCAGTTTAAATTCATAGAGCGTCGAACAAACGCTTTGATTTTCATTTTAATTTCGTGATCGCGAGGAAGAGTGATGAATTTTTTTTAAATAAAAAATAAACAGATAAATAATCAATAAATAAATAAATCAAGAATGAAGAGTTTTTTTTCTATATTCCGATAGAACGTAGCGTTGAATAAAATGTAAAATTTGAAATAATTGGCGAGTGAGAAACTCCGGTGAAAAAAAAACAATGTCTTACTAAACATAAGATTCATTAGAAGGAAAGTAAAAATGGGAGATTGAGGGAGAATATCAGTGAATAAGAGCTTGACCCAGCCCAACAATTTCCTTGTCGTAGGTATATAAAGACTGGAAACTACTATTTACGATGTCACGACGTAAACGACGAATACGACGAATTAAGGTGGTAAGAAGATGAGAAATCTCTTCACCTTATGTATATAACCGTATAAAACGTATATTCGCCGGTAGTGTACACAATATCACGCGGCTTAATGCGTGTAATCATCGCGATTCCATTATGCCGGATGATCCCCGGTATGCCGCGAGGGGAAGAGCCCGAAGTACAAAGAGTGTGTATGTGTGTGTGTGTGTGAACGAGAGAGAGAGAGAGAGAAAGAGAGAGAGAGAGGAGGAGGAGGAGGAGGTAAAGTCAGTCTCACCACGAGAGATCTAGTAATCATGGAATGTGCCTGGCGCCCCAAGACTTCTCAAGGCGTTCAAGACTCCATTTTTGTCCCCGTTCACCTTATCCTTTATCTTGATAACTTTTTTATTTTTCATCTCCTGAGCCGCGTATCGGGCGTTTGAAAAAATAAGAAAAAAAAGCAGAAAAAATCAAGTGAATTTGTGGACTCAATGTTTTTTTTTTCGTTTTAGTAAATATTTAGGAGCAGCTTTCCCGAAAAATGATGGGAATTTTTTTTTTTGTGACGAAGTCGTTCATTGTATCGCGGGAATCGACATTCCATGGGGCCAATGTTTCTCATAAATTCTATGGGTTTTGGGGTTTTGAAGTTTTTGCAAATGCACGATTAAATTTTTTCGAGTAATGAAAAATGCGTGAACGTAATTCCTTCACTTCCCTCACTTCCTTTTTCTTCATTTCAATTTTTCACTTTCATTAATGTTTACTGTACTTGCAGATTAAATTTTTTGAGTTTTCCAAATAATTGGCCGAGCCCAGAAATCAAAAGTTGCGGTTAAACAAAAACGTTGCGTCGAGGGGACTTTCAGGAAGTGCGAGGACACGAATTACGCTTTTTTCCTGTTTTGGAACTTTCGGCCTCAAAGTATAGCAAAAAATTCTTTGGTGCAAAAAAAAAATGTTAAATATACACGAGGATACGAAAAATCTTGGAGCTCAGTTATGTAGTGGAATTTATTTTGTTTTTATATTTGAGAGAGAAAGAAAGAGAGAAAGAGAGAGAGAGAGAGAGAAAAGAGAGCACAGATGTGTGCGTTCCAAGAAAAGTCGTTGTTCGAGTATCCATGCAACGGATTATCTTGGCGAAGAGAGGGATGGTGATTGGAGAAACGAGATCTCTCTGATGAGCAGAGCAGTACTCTGCGAGCTCGTGGAAGAGAAAATCAAGAGCAAAGGCATGTAGCTTTCCTCGTCATCGTACGTGCGTTAACTTAGCATTATAATTCTTTGGTAATTTTGCTTATTCCCGTTTTTCTCATTCCTCAATCTTTAATACTCGCCACTTAATAAAACTAGAGCACGTCAAAGTGACGAAATAAAATATTATGAAAATCCAAAGGCCATTAAAGTTCGACGTAAGTAGCGAATTAGAACGTTACAGAAAATAGGCGTAGAAAGACGAAAAACCGAAATCCAAGAATCCAAGAAATCGAACAACTCTTATCAAGACACAAAAAAAAAATTTTAATAATTAAAAACGTGCGAACGGAATAAATGAAAAAAAAAGTTCCATCTGTCACCTGTCAAAATTGAGTCGTTGAGCCTATTTAAGAGGAGATTTTTTTTATGAATTAAAAAAAAAAACAAAAATGGGTCCAAGAAAAAATATAAGAATACCTGAAAATCCAAAACGAACTCAAACCATGATAAAAAGTTAAAAAATCGTAATAAATCCCCATAAAAGTTCAATGTGACATCATTAAAAATTTAGTTATCGAGTTAATTGTGAAAAAAATGGTGTTTATTAAAATCCAAAGAGATAAAAAAAACTTCTTCAATCTGATGAACGATTAAAAATTTTGAAATGGAAATACAAACTTTCAGAATTGATGAAAATTGATCGAAAAACATTTTTCTCTTCATCGCGAATACTACGGGAACGTTTTTTCGTAAAAATTGTCATTTTTTACGTCAAATCGTCTGAGTAATAGAGTAAATGAAAACTTTGTGAATAATTGTTTGTACGATTGAAGAAAATTCATCATAGAATGCCTTAAAAAAGGAGGGGGGGAAAGAGTGCATCACTTATTTGAACATCAGAGAAAATTTTTCCAAGTGTCGTCGACGAGAGCCACGTTCTTTGGACTTTTGTAATTCCGCGTGGGTGCAGTGGCACATCTTTTTCTCGGGGGGTGATTTTTTTTTTTTTTTTTCACTCTCTTTCGCTCAAGGAAACAACAACCGGTACGGTAGAGTCTGTACAGCAGCAGGAGCAGGAGGAGGAACAGCAGCGGGGTACCCCGATGATTACGAGGCTGATTGGCCCGGCGCGAGATGAGACGGCGGCGTCCGTCTTGGTGACCGCAGTTCTCGTGACGACGATGACGATGACGATGACGAAGACTATATACGAGACCAATGACGAGAAGACAAGCGTGCTCATGATCTTTTTCAAGAAGACTGCATTCACGAAGAAGAAGAAGAAGAAGAAGAAGAAGAAGAAGAAGAAGAAATTTAATCTTTGTTTTTATTTGTCGCATAAATAACCACGCAAGTTTATGTCTCGAATAAGTTGGTATTTGCGATTTCACTGCAATTGGAATTATAAGAATATTTATTCAAAGACACTGCAGTGATTTTTTATTTTTTATTATTTTGGTGAATGGTCCATAGTTTTTTGATTCATTAAATTTTTGAAGAAAAAGTCTCTGATCATTTTCTTTTTTCCATTCCAAGAGAGACTTCGTACTTTTTGTTTAAATAATAAACATTGAAATGTAATCCTGTTTCCAAGGAGTTTAGAGTGACTTTTGCGACGGGGTGTATATTTCGACCGCGGATCGGTTGAAGAAGGTGCGCAAAATCGTGGCTGGTTGTCTTGACCACAAAACACGTGACTTCCTAACTGCTTTTCGTTTAAACTTTGAGCTTTGAGGGTCGAGCGAGTGTGCAGCCGACGTCCTCAGCAGCGACTCATTCCACTGCTTGGTCCTGATGCTCTTTCCTCGCTCTTCAGCATCCGCGTTCTCCACAAGCTACCTTTTCTCTCGCGTGCGCTCATATAATATGTCTCTCCCGAACGATGCTGGATGGTGACGAGTCAGAAGGAAGGATCCGAGGACCCTGAGGATCGGCAGAAAATTTAATGCGGTTCTGTTCCAGCCACATTCGTCCGTGGTTTTGACTCTCTCATGTTTTTCCCTCTCTCTCTCTCTCTCTCTTTCTCTCTCTCTCTCTCTCTCTCTTCCTCTCTTTTTAAATATTTATTTTCACATTTTTATTTTTCTATCGCTGCACGGCTTATTTCACTTTGTTTTCTTGCGCTGCATATTGCATTATATTATTTTGTAGTTCCTTTTTATCTTCTTTTTGTTAATATTATCTTTTACCTGCTTCTTTATTATTGCATCATTGCCTTATAGTTGGAAACTAAAGTGAATAAACGAATCAATCAATCAATCAATCAATTAATCTCTCTCTCTCTCTCTCTCTTTCTCTGTAAGCTCCTTCCTCCTTCCTCACGTTCTTATCTTTTTGTTTTGTTTTCAATTTCTATTTGTCTCATATTCTCGAATACCTCGTGACCGAAATCGTCAGCTACCCTCCTCGCTTTTTTACGCGTGTCTCATCCGTTGATGATGATCGTGTAATGAAAGTACGTGAGAAAAATGTGAAATCTCTTTTTTTTAATCTTTACCTTTATCTTTTAGGAAAATTGACACAATAAAAATTGACATGACACCAGGCGTCCGGTCAATTAGGGGAAAAAGCTTTGGTGACCACAGAAATGATGTATGTTTTGGAAAAAAATGTATCTTGATTCGGACCGAGGAATGAATCTACAAGAATATTTGGGTTTAATACTCCCGGATATAACGTAGAAGTTGTTAGGACGTTGCACCCTTGGAATCGTGTTTTTTTTCCTGGCTCCTTTTCTCCTTTTTCCACTCCCTCTTTATCCTTCTCTCTCTCTCTCTCTCTCTCTCTCTCTCTCTCTCTCTCTCTCTCT
>JACEOJ010000087.1:901780-928278 GCA_013761285.1 Campoletis sonorensis
TCTCAAAAAATTGGAATATTCACATTGATGTGAATATTGAAAAAAAAAGAAAAATCGAAAACTAAATAAAACGGTGGATAATCCAAAGTGCATGGTTTTTTAATTGTTCATAAAAACGAGAAGTACAAGAATAACGTTTGACGTTGCCGAATGTAAAGTGATAGTTTCTTCTGGAGTTGTACTTGAGAGTTGAGTTGGCTTTGGAATATTGACAATTGAATCGTCATCGGACACAATATCAAGTTTGTCCGATTCAGACTCAGCGTTCCCTTCTCCGTCATTCAGCTTACGTTTCTTGTTGTTTGGGTTTGTTTGGGCACTACGCTTTTCTTTTAATACTCTGCGTCAAGCCGGTGCCACGTCTCTTGATAAATTAAAGTTCGTAAAAATTAATCAACTGCTCTCGTTTGACAATAATTAGTTTGAACATTTCATAAATAGTTATCCATTCAAGAACGTTTTTCGTCGGTTACATACGCATCACATCACACTCATTGTGATGGAACGCATTGTTTGCGGACATGTGTGTTCGTAAGAATCCACTCAAATGATATAAATTCGTGAAATCTTCTAGTCAAAGTATAGAGATACGCGACAAGAGGAATAGTTTGTTTCAGGTCATCTGTGTTGGAAATTCATTTGTACGATTGTATCTTGTTACTCATGAATTCAGTAAGCTAGCGGTAGAGTTGAGCAAAAGCTTTGAAAAAAAGTAAAAAAAAAGTAAAAATGTAAAAAAAGTAAAAAAAGTAAAAAAAGTGAAAAAAGTTATAAAAAAGTAAAAAAAAAGTAAAAAAAGTGAAAAAGTAAAAAAAGGTTTAAAAAAGTGCTGCACAAGGGTCATCGAAAACTTTCATTGAGATAAGTAATACATGGATCTATGATTGCTGAAAAACATGTTCATGCGACACCGTTTGGATTATATACCCAAAAAATAAAAGGCATTGATTGGGGACACTTGGAGGAGAAATTCATTTCTACGGCTCAGGCAAAAATTGATCCGTGTGCTGCCATCTGTTGATTTTTCGAAGTTTCTGAAGTGTCTTCAAATCATGGTCACAATCAGAATGCTGAAAATGTCGTCAAAGTATGTGATTGACACCAAAACACATTGGGGACTGTCCTCAAACGATGCTAATGTCTTCAAAAGATGTACCCGCTCGAAATTTCGTCCCCGAACTATGCTTCCCACATATATATATATATATATGTATTTATGTATGCAGATAATATAAATGTGTACGTGTGTGTAACTACAAGATAATTTGACGTTGAGCATACATACTGAGAACAATAAAAAAAGAAGTATGCATGCTCCTTGGACAACGAAATTATAAGTGTAGCTCTTAAACAACTCTAAACAATCAGGTGAATTATGAAATTCTCAAAATTCTTTAAATCCTTTATGTATGTTTTTTTTTTTTTTTTTTTTTCACCGCAATTAACGTAGTTCTGTCGTGACGTTCATATCGAAAAATTGTTTTTCAGTTTTTCTCACAGACAAAATGGTTCGCGGGCATAAGTTAATGAAGAAAAGTTGTTGTTAATTGACTAAAGAACAACATACTCCAAATTCAAGGTCATCCGAGGTAATTTGTACTTGCTGAATAATTACAAAAATTGCGAACATTTTTTTCTTTAGATTTTCTTGAAAAACTAAATGTAGCTTCTTTGATGTTGCATAAAAATGCATGCAAAGTTTTGGAAGGCTTCGCCATGTAGCAGCCAAAATATTTATCGATGAAAATGTAACTTTGAACACGAGCTCTTATGAGAAACTACCGAAAATCGTGATTTTCACCAATAAATATCTGAACGTTCCGCTCGGTGAAACCTTCCAAAATTTATTGCACATGTGCATATGAAATTGAAGAAGATTTATCCAAACTTTAAAGAAAATCTTGAGAAAACGATTCAACGATAGAACTACCTCGACGTCGATTATTAATTCGAGCAAATAGGCGTTTCAGCGAATACCAAAAGTTGTCGAAATTCATTGTTTCCGCAAAACATCCCCCCATTAACCAATGTTTACGTTGGGACAATAATGAAACGCGATCATAATTATCATTTTGCAATGCAATGACAACCGTACATCATCATATTTTCTATAAACTTTTGTTACCACCATAGAAACAATAAAACTATATGAACGCATCTTACTCCCATGAACAAGTTTTGAAAACTTGTACTTACGATAAAGCCGTCATTTTGGAAAGTGGTAAGAGGACTTGAAGAGGAGAAGAAGAAACGGGAATGAGGCGCAGGGAGGTATAAGTTTCCGAGAAGATTATTAAATCCGTGAATGAACGGGTGAGAAAAAGGAAGAGAGAGGGCGCGACGCTCCAGAGCAAATAGGGAATGAATGGTTTGCGGGAAAAGATTTTCTGTGCGATGCACCAATTCTTTTGCTCCCTTTGTTTTCCTCCTTCTCTCTTATTGCACTCACGCTTCCTTCGCGATTGCCGCTAATTATGTCATAACAATTTAGACCCCGCTGCTGATCCGGCCAACAAATTCTCCTAACTCTCTATTTCTCTTCATCATTTTGCTCCTCGGAAGGGAAAAATTCTTTATTTTCACAACTTTTTTTTTCTCTCCTCTCAAAAAAGGTATCTGTATAAATATACCATTGGGAGTAATTGATTTATTTAAAAAAAAAAATTCCATGTTATAAGACACACAAACGCGCACGAATAGAAAAAAAATGAAACTATTTTCGCGAATTTATCAAAAATTCAACAATTTCGTCATTTTTTAAAAAATTTCAGCATCTTTTTTCGATTACTTTAGAGAAAAACCTCAAAAATGATGTTCAAAATGACGAGGAGATAAAAAAATTCAGAACAAAATGGAGAATTTTTCATTTTCAAACGATTTATCAAAAATGACAGTTTCGTCGCATGTGATTCGATCGGAAATCAATAAATTTTGGTAATTTAGGACATAATTGATATTAATATCAAGGTTGCATTGTAAAGACGCCCCGAGACCTTGGCAACGATGAGAGAGAGAGAGAGAGAGAGAGAGAGAGAGAGAGAGAGAAAGGATATGCAAAGAAAAAGAGACAAGACTGTGTAGTACGACGAGAAGAATCAAGACGAGAGAACGTCCCACGGCGAGTACGGGAGTAAATTCTCCTACGCAGTCGTTTCCTATAGACCACAGGCTTAGAGCAACCCACCATTGTTCCCCATGGACCACCCTCGGGAGAGTTATCTTTCATTATAAAAAAAAAAAAAAAAAAAAAACGTCAACTACATATTGCAGAGACAAGGAAATAAGAGAATAAAAAACGGTGTTACATATTTAGTACAAAAAGTATTAAGTACATTGATTTGTGTTATGACCTTTTTTGTAATGCATCAATATTTAAAAAAAATATGAAAAACAAATTCTAAATACGAATACGATCGTGCAAAATGATCAAATATCCACGGAAATTGAATTGTTTTTGTAAATTTTGTTGTTTTTTTTTTGTTCAATTTATTATAAGACAAATTTCAGACAAAATTCATTTTGTTGGACGAAAATATGGTCGATGAAATTATTTTTTTGTTGAATCGTAAATCTACATCGTTTGATTCAATAAAAAAAATTGTTGAAATGACCATTTTTGGTCCAACAAAATGAATTTTGTTCGTTTAACGAATTTTTATTTTTCTCAGTGAAGAATAATGATCATTGGGTCTAAAATACATTTGATCTGGAATGTCCAATACATAAATTTACATTCGCGATGTGCTAATGGATGTTTTGGATCCGTTTTCTATAACCTTCTCATTTTCGTTCCCTCTCTCTCTCTCTCTCTCCTGTTTTTTTTTCTTTTCCTCCTGCTCCTTGACGAAAACCAAAAGGAATTTGGGGAATAAAGTAAAATCGTTCAAACTCTGGGTTAGCTTTAAGGGTGTGTAACGATGGATTCGCGGAGGCGAGTCGTGGGAAGGAAGGAAGACGGAAAGGGTTTAGAATCCAAGAGCGAGGCCGGCTAAGTAGCCGCGAGAAGATCAAAGAGATTTCCTCCTCTTACAGAAAGAACGGGCATAGAAGAGAGCAAGAGAGATGATAATACGCGTCCAAGTTCGAAAGGTAGAAAGAGAAGGTTTACGGGCTCCGGGAAAATTTGTAGTTTCACTGAGGAAGAAGAGCACGCCGGTCGACTTCATTTCTTTTAAGGGTGAAGAGTCGTCGGGCTTGATTTCCTCCTGTTTTTTCTTTTTTTTTTTTCATTTTTTTCGTTTTTTTCGTTTTTTTTTTTCCTGGAAAAGTGCAACAAGGAGATGCGGTAAAAAATTATCAGCTATATCCTTACGTATTTATGTTAAACATCCTTTAAATGGACGAAAATTTTATTTTTATTAAGTTATTCAGTTATTGAAGTTAAAAATTAAGAAGGTCGTTACGAAAGGTCCATGAATAGACAGGATAATAAATTCAAAGACGTGTTGTTAATTCAACATTTATGTTGCATTGAAAAAATGCTAATTGGGAACCACTCGCTGATAATTAGTAACCAATCATTGATAATTTGTTTATTCTCAACTGCAAAATTGTGTTTGGCCGCTTTTCACGCGAAAACCACTGAACCAATTTCGATAAATCTTTCACAGGAACGAAGTCCATGAATCAGAATAGGTTTTCGGCCGTATTACATTTCGATAAATTATTTATTCAGGGAAGGCCAAGCGAAAAATTCAATTTTTCATCATTTCTTTTACTTTAAAGTTTCTCATGTTACTAAAAAAAGACTATAAATGAAAAACACTGATTACAAATTTGAAGATAATTCCACGATGAAGAGAATGAGCGGTGGCTGGGGTGCCGGCTTCGAATGGAAAAAAAGTTACAGTAATTTTCGTGAATTTGTTCAAATTTTGTAGATTTCAATTTTTTCTGTCATTGCTCGTCTCTATCTCGACAAAATAATCGACGACTCATCCTTGCACGTTGACGATTTTCGCAGGCACGACAAAAAAAAATGTTACACCGCGAGTGGATGAAATTTTTTGACAATAAAAAAAAAATTGTTACCAAATCTTGTAACAGCTCGAAAAAAAATTATTGAACCGATAACTGGATCGGATTGTATTGAACGCACAACGTTAATTTCGTCCCCGTTTCTTCCCACACTCGACTCGCACGATCTCAAATTAACTCGTTCCTTTGACGAAGAAAACATAAAAAAAAAAGAAGTAGATGGCGAGATCTACCGTACAATGACTAAAAAAAACAAAACAAAAAAAAATGAATGAACATGATGATGACCACGAGAATCCAAAAAACATGCGTGTCCGTAGACCAGAAAAGCCCAAGATTTCAACCTCGGGATCGAGTGTACCGAGTGAAGCGCAGTAGCCTCTCGAATCGATCTCGCTACCTTTTAACTTTCAGTTATACCGCTCTTTTATTCTTTGTCGATCAGTTTTTGCTTCTTTTCCTTCTTTTGTATATTTTCATTCATTTTTCAACATTTTTTTTTTTACATTCGATCTCTTCACCACGTTCTTGCACTTTTTTGTCACTTTCAATTCGTTCGACATTCTACACCACACATGATCGTCTTATTATAATTATGAAATATATTACTTTTGGAATCATTTGAAAAAAAAAAAAAAAAAAACAAACTTAGTCACCGTTGAATGGTTAACTGATTAAAATTAAAAAATATTTTTGAAACACTACACATTGTTGCTCTTACAGCAACAATAATAAAACAATAAAACTCACCTGCGAAATTGTGTTTGGCCGCTTGTTACGCAATAACCAATGAACCAATTTTGATAAATCTTTCACAGGAATAAAGCCCATGAATCAGAATAGGTTGTAGGCCGTATTGCATTCCGATAAAGTATTTATTCAGGGAAGGCCAAGCGAAAAATTCAATTTTTCATCATTTTTTTTACTCCAAAGTTTCTCATGTTATTAAAAAAAGACTATAAATGAAAAACACTGATTACAAATTTGAAGATAATTCCAAAATGAAGAGAATGAGCGGTGGCTGGGGTGCGAGCTCCGAATGGAAAAAAAGTGACAGTAATTTTCGTGAATTTCTTCAAATTTTGTAGATTTCAATTTCTTTGTCATTGCTCATCTCTATTTATATAAAACTTAACTGCAAAATTTCGAGAAAAAAAATCTACCGTTCGCCTGAGCGCCAACTATTATGCTTTTCCCAAAAAACAAAAAAAAATCGATAACCAACAACATAGCATGGAAAATAGTGATGATTTTTTTTTTTTTGGAAACGTTGATCCGGGAGTCGCGCAGGAAAAGCCAAGTAGTTCTGGTTAAGAGAGCAGTCGTGACACGGCGCGCGGTACGGGATCATTGACTTCACTTCCGGTCCATGAAGCGCGAACATCTTTGTCGCTCTTGTTCTTTCCACGCTGCTCTACTAGCGATTTCTTCCTCTACTTTGTCTCCTTCTCCTCTGCTCTTTCTCTTTCTTTCGTAGTTCATAGAATCCTCGTGGATACAGCCTCAACTTGTTAGTACATCTCGCGGATGAATGGAAACTATTTTGAGACGGATGAGCATGAATAATCAACGAATATTGGCGATGTTCACGACTCGTATTAACCTCGCTTTATAACCAAGAACAATTTTCGTCTTATTCTATTTTTGTCATCGAAGTCTCGCTCCGTGCAGTACAAATTTCACATCGATTCGGATATTCTAAGATTTATTGAATGCCCTTCGGTCTTCGATGGCAAAGTTTATTTTTTTCTGTCTTTATGCACCCATAGGAGCTCGTTGTCCAAATAAAAACTCGAGTTAACTAAACAGTCCTGTCAAAATCCGAACTCAAATGAATTCAAAAAAATTTCAATTCTCAAAACAAAATTCTACGCAAGCTCCTAAAATTTATTGCACACGTGCATATGACATTAAAGAAGATTAATCCAAATTTTCAACGAAATCCTAAGAACACGATGTAACGATAGAACTACCTTAAAAAAAATGCCCATTTTATCAAAAAATTGCACCAAAAACGCCTATTCCCATAGAAGAGGCAAAAAATGCGAAGACTCTTTTGAAAATCGGACCTAAACGATCTGGTTTAGCAAAAGAAACCCTGATCGGCTAAAAAACATACTCAAAAGACCCGAACTTCCGCACGGGGATCAAATCGAAATTCATGGAGTAGATTTCTTTTTACCTAACCGTGCAGCCTTCATCGTTTATCAGTGACACCTCATTTCAATCGATCCTTTGCAAATTTCTCGCTTCGAAATCGTCGTGTTCATCGCGACGTATCGTGTATAGACAAAATTCAAGAGAGAAAGAGAGAGAGAGAGAGAGAGAAAGAGAGAGAGAGAGAGAGAGAGAGAGAGAGAGAGAGAGAGAAAGAGAGAGAGTAGCGTAGACATAAAAGATGTTTCTGGTGCTACCGTAACCGAGCATGCATAATACCAGCAATCGGTTCCGTGAGAGAGCGAGAGAGGGAGGGTGGGAGGGAGGGAGGGAGGGAGGGAAGAAGAGATCGATCTCGTCAGGTATTCTCAAGCATAAGAAAGGCGTCGAGAATTTATCTTCAAGAGATCTCGTATGATTACTCGAGCAATCTCGTGACTAAACATGAGAAGATTTCGAGGAAAAAATGAAGTTTAACAATGAATTGACGAGGCTTTAACAAACATTTGCGCTTGTCAACACCAAATTATTGTGTTATAATGTGTCAAGTACATGTAAATCATTCGACTCCTCAAGGATAACGATCGAGCCACCAATATTAAAAGTGCAGAGGACAGAGAAAAAGTCTGGAAGGTCAAATAAACAATTTAGCTGAGGTGACACAATTCGCACTTGCCCACATTTTTCCCATCATCATAGTTCACGTTGTTATAAGCAATTGCCGCAATTAAGTCGTTAACTACCTGCAACTATTAAAATAACAGATTGACTTGAACAATTAAAATAACGCGTCCGTAATTTGACGTCCAATTGTGCGATAAACTAAATCCCAAGGATTTCACGAAAATTGGATTAGACCATCATCCAAACAAACCCAAACAAACTCAAACAAACCCAAATACAATGTTGAAGTATTTTTCCAGCTGTGGTATAAAAAGTAGTGTTTATTTTGCCGATTAATTATCACACTCTATTGAAAATAGAAACATGACAAAAATAAATTTTCTCGAGTTGAATAACGGACATCGTGGCATTTAATTTTTGTGTTTTTTTATTTTGCCAAAGTCGTTCTGCATTTTTTTGCAACTTTTTCGTACAGTAATATAACGTGTACATTTTCATCGCTGCTTGCACACTGGACGATGCGAAGCGTGTGATGCGTGTACAAGAGAGAAGAGCACGAGGAAAATGGTAAGGGGAAGAGAGAGAGGTTAGCCCCGCGGGTTTTATGGCCCTGTAATGGGCCCCTTTAGCCTCAGGAAGAACGGAGCGGGCGTCGGTGTTCTTCTCGTGGATAGTCCCGAGGAAATGCGGAGCAAGGACCCCCTGATACTTTGGCGCGCGAAGAGCGTGGTATTACACACATAGCAGTAGTTTTAGTGTGGTATAGTCGCTAGCAAAATTTCACTCTGTTCATTCTTCGCTTTATCATGTTCCTTGCATGAGGATAATTAGAAAATACGCTGATATGCCAGAAGCCGGATGGTCAAGATGTACGGCGGGGGGTTGAGGCTGGGAGACGAAAGTTGTTGAGAGTTTTGTTAACGAGTCGTCTTTATGGAAGCATGCAGCAATCGAAAAATGCGCTTTGACAGTTGCTGATTAATTGAGGAGCCTCGATCGTTCGATAAATTCCAAGTTTAATTGCTTAAAATTCGTATGAATCTTCTTAACAATCATACTCAACTGTGGACCAAATTTGAGCAAGTTTGACCGTTTAGAAAACGAGTTACTAGGCGTTAAATGTCGTCTTTTTTCGTCACTTCCCATAGGACCTGGTGTTAAAGTTGCGGTTTTAAAGACTGGATCTCGATTACCAGACGGTGAAACTTTCTCAAATGTTTTTACACATTTTAATACGACGTTCAAGAAGATTCACGCAAAATGTCAAAAAATGATCTTGGAAAAATTGTATTTTATGATTTTTCCGTTACTTTGTGGACACAATTATGATTATGACGATAGAACCTCGTTAGTGTGCCCTAAACAGTTGATTGGAGAACAAGAAAAGAATGAATTTCTCAGTCCATCACAACAACGAAAGCGTTGGGACCATTTTCCAAGATGTCTAATCAGAATTCTTGACTTTTGCACATCAATTGTGCGCCGATACAAGAATTCCGCATACGTAAATATGTATGTATGTATATCATTTATATAAAATAGGAAGGTTAGAAACTGCGAATGCCGTGGTGGTAGCTGAGCGAGAAACTGACGGATACACAAGTCCGAGAGGGATAACTCGCCCGAGAGGAAAATGTTTCAACGTGAATTCCGTTCTCCAACAATATGAAAGATGCGATTTGCTCTCGCACTCCAACATCATAGTGTATCGTTTCACCGTAATCCAGAACACTGCGCTCCTTTTTTCAAGGAATTTTCTTCGGCTCCTAATGTTACCCTTTTTTTTCACGTTCTGTCCATACTTCGTCTTGAGTTGAACGCTTAAATTATCAGCTCAGGAAATGTCCGAACAACTCGAACAATGAAATATTTGAGCCTCATAAACTTTACCTGTTTAAATATTTTTGATGACGTATTTTATTTTCAATGTTCCCTAAAATTCCCTGAACTTGCGAGATCCCCAGTGACACGCATCGTCCCTCATCTTCGTCAAATGACTTTAAAAATAAATAAATAAATAAAAAATTACCGAGTAGACCCAAGATTCAAGTGAACCAAGTGTTTTAATTTTCAATGACAAATATTGTTTACTTCAAGACATGGTCGCGAAATTCTTTCATTTTATATTAATTTCCAATAACGTGCATATTAAATTGAACATCAGTGATTGAAATTCACGTTCATTTCGTAGTTTTAAGATACGAATGCAATTATTGTTATTTAATAAACTTAGTTTGTAATTTTCATTTAGTTTCTTTTAGTAAAAGTATTGTAAATTTCATATAATTTCGAACAGTGATATTGTTATTCTCATGATTGTACAGAAATGAATAATATTTACACGTTTTATTTATTGTTCCCGGTAGAAATGAGAAAAACATAATGATTAATGTTTATAATAGAAAAAAAAGGAAATAATTGTATGATAATTGATAATGAACGACGGCACGTTTTAATCGCGGCTCTTCGCGTTGTTATTAGGTGGAAAACGATTCAATTCCATGGGGTGTGCGATAGATCTTTGCTAGAGTTCACGATTAATACGTTTCGAAAGACCGAGGTCATCTTATTTTTATTCCTTCGCATTGTTTTTGCTTTATTTTCCATTTTTTTTCGTGCTCTTTCTCTTTCTAGTGCACTCCGCAGGTGTACCCGAGTAAAGCGAGATGTTGAGAGTAACAAAGTGAACCTAGGACCCCCCGCGAGTACGCTGGAGCTTGAACCTTCATCCTTTTCGACCGAACCTGGGGCGCAAGAGCATGACACACTCGTGCGAGGTTCGCAGGTCATTGTAAGTTATCGTATCTCTTTAAAATCGGTGTATAACTCTGTAAACGTAAGAAACATCTTGGACACACTCGAGATCGGTTAAACACGCGTTTAAAAACATATATGTTTGCAAATATATCTTCTTTTTTTGACATTTTGAAAATAATCAACATTTACTTTCCGTAGCCTCTACTTATTTTTATTTTTTTTAGACCTTTTCGGCAAATTACAATGTATCCTTCAGCCATGCACAATGTGTACAATACTAGTAACGAGTAATGCTTGTACTATACTTTTTTTTGTTTTTTAATTTGAAAATATAAAACTCAACTGCAAAATTGTGTTTGGCAGCTTTTCACGCGAAAACCACTAAACCAATTGTGATAAATCTTTCACAGGAATGAAGCTCATGAATCAGAATAGGTTTTCGGCCGTATTACATTCCGATAAATTATTTATTCAGGGAAGGCCAAGCGAAAAATTCAATTTTTCATCATTTTTTTTACTTTAAAGTTTCTCATGTTATTAAAAAAAGACTATAAATGAAAAACACTGTTTACAAATTTGAAGATAATTCCACAATGAAGAGAATGAGCGGTGGCTGAGGTGCGAGCTTCGAATGGAAAAAAAGTGACAGTAATTTTCGTGAATTTCTTCAAATTTTGAAGATTTCAATTTTTTAGTAGTAATGGAACAGATAAAATATAAATAAATGCTTTTGTATACATGTACATACGTAAAGTACTCGAAGAAATATAAGTAAATTGATGCGAAGTCATATTGAAATGAGTTCTCTTAGTTTATCACTAGTGAGTGATCTCTGGATCCACGCGTGACTTACAAACTCACTGACGCAGCAGGCTCTGGTATAGGAATCGGGGGAAAGAATTTATATACGTGTACAGTACATACTTCCTATTCTTCCGTCGCTTGTGGGAGGTCCCGGCAAGATATCTCTTTCTCGCTCCCATCGTGTCCTTTTTTGTAGACCTATACACATGCGTGCATTTGTTCGTGTTTTCTTTTTTTCTATCGTTGTTTTTTTTTCTTATAAATATAAGTAGTAAGTTGTAAGCAACGGCGAAAGAGTCCACCCGCAGGATCAAGAGCGAAACGTTCGGATTCACTGAGCCTCGGAGTCCGCAAGAGTACCGAACAGTTGGGCTTAGTCATGCTGCTCCTCGAACCGTTCCCAGGGATCGTGAATACCACGCTGTACCCTCTTCCCTCGAAGATATGTGTTCACTATGTTCTCTCTCTCTCTCTCTCTCTCTCTCTCTCTCTCTCTCTCTCTCTCTTTCTCTCTCTCTGTGCCATCTTTTTCTTATCGTCTTCTTTTCGTCTTTTTCTTCTTCTTCTGCTTGTAGAACATATCCTTTCGCATTTCTTTCGGTCGCGCAGTGTATGTTGAATATTTGGAGCATATGAGCCTTCTTTTGTCGTATTAGAAGGATCAATTGACGGTGGAAAAAAAAAACAGCGATGAAATTGATATTTTTGAAACGTTTGCTTAGGCAAGTCGGCCTAGTTTTAGAAATTGGTGAAATTTTTTTTTGTCAACTGCAAAATTGTGTTTGGCCGCTTTTCACGCGAAAACCACTGAACCAATTTTGATAAATCTTTCACAGGAATGAAGCCCATGAATCAGAGTAGGTTGTAGGCCGTATTACATTCCGATAAATTATTTATTCAGGGAAGGCCAAGCGAAAAATTCAATTTTTCATCATTTTTTTTACTCTAAAGTTTCTCATGTTATTAAAAAAAGACTATAAATGAAAAACACTGATTACAAATTTGAAGATAATTCCACAATGAAGAGAATGAGCGGTGGCTGGGGTGGCAGCTTCGAGTGGAAAAAAAGTTACAGTAATTTTCGTGAATTTCTTCAACTTTTGTAGATTTCAATTTTTTTGTCATTCCTCATCTCAATATGAATAAAACTCAACTGCAAAATTCCGAGAAAAAAAAACCCGCGTGTTCCTTAGCGCCAACTAAGTGTGTTGTGGGCGAAGCCCGCTGGCACAGCCAGTATTTAATAAGGATTCGAGAAAGTTAATTTAATATGGTCAATGTGATAAGAATGCCAGCAAAGAGCAATCCAAAGATGAAGTCGTTATTAGTTTAATCCCTGGAGAGTAGGAATAAGAACTGAACGGATGATTAATCATGAAATTATGAATCCAGGGATCGACTAGCGTGACCGAAAGTCCAAGGATCTTGGTATGTTGAGTTTGAAATAATGCTGTTTTGTATGGAAGACGATAATACCGTTGATTTTCCCGCTGCTTCGTGATAATTACCACAGAGACAACGGGCAGCAAGACGCGGTCGCGATGTGTATACGAATGCACATAGATTTTCGTTAACACACTGAAGAAGTATGGGAAAGAAGATGGAGCAGGTGGGAGAGGCCGGGAAAAGAGCGTGCCGGAAGCGAGCAGGTGACTGGTAGTTCCGCTCCATCGAGCCCTGTTCCGCGCCACGGGCCTCGAAGATCAGTTCGTATAATGCTCTGCATCTTTTCTGTCCTATATATACACAACTTAACCGTACATAAATAAACGTAGATATAGACATACATGCGTATATCCGAGTTTTTGTTTGCTCGCTATTCTCACTCGGTCTGTTCCACGCCAACGCTTAGTTATCATCGCGCACATACGAACAGAAGTATGTGCGATGCTTGCTTGCTTTCTTCTTTATTCTTCTCGTCTTCTGCATGCGGTTTTTCTTATGCTACTTTCGATCCTTGCTTCGATCGATATTTACGTGCCTCATGACTTTTTCCACTCGTGCTTTTTAATCATCGGCTTATTTATTTCCTTATACAGAGTATACCAAAAGTCACGATCTATCGAGTTCATTGGTTGCTGATTTTGTGGAGTATAAATTTTCATAAAAATAATATTTATTAACGAGGTTCTATCTGAATTGTCATGAAAGTATATAAAAAGTAACGGCAAAATGATCGAATACAGGTTTTCCAAGATGATTTTTTGGAATTTTGCGTCAATCTTCCCGAGCGTCGTATTATAATGTGTAAAAATATTTGAGAAGGTTTCACCGTCTGGTAATCGAGATATTCAGTGTTTAAAATCGCAACTTTAACACCAGGTCCTATGGGAAGTGACGAAAAAAGACGATATTTTACGCCTAGTAACTCGATTTCTTCAAACTTGCTCAAATTTTAGCCACAGTTTAGTACGATTGTTAAGAAGATTCGTACGAATTTTAAACAATTAAACTTGGAATTTATCGAACGCATGGGAAACGATCGAATCTCCGTCAAAAAACAAGAAAAAAATTGATATGAAAATTTGCTTTCCGTAGGGTAAGTAAATTTTTGATTTTGATACTGTCCACGTAAGAAAAGCGGCGTATGAGCACATAAGATCGGTAAAAAGTCTCAAGCGATAGAGCTCTGCGCTTGCCCCGCCTACTTTTTTATACCAGCACTTTGGATTAGCTCCAGCTCTCTAATTTCATTGATATTCCATCACCGCAATTTGTCGGAGAAGAAAATGTCTGAAAAAATTTCTCTTCAGAATGTCTAACGATCGACCTATTACCCAGCATAGCTTCGACGCGACTCTTGACCCAGCCTATTCAAGAGTTCATGTGTATACATATAAATGTGTGTGGTATGTTGCAATCATCATATATGCGAGCAAAGAAGTACCAACTGCGGGCGAGAGATGAAATCTCTGGCATCATCAGACATGGCAACTTACGTTCCATCTTTATCTTCATATTCTTCTTTCCTCGTCGATGTTTCAAGCTCTTGATGCCGTTTGGTCTGGTCACGACGTCCCAATCATTCTCACGTGGCCCCAAAGACTTTGCCTCCTCGTTCCTTCAAACAACTCGCCAAGTTTTCTTCCACTCATGTGGCTCTATATGTTTATAAATAAATATATATAGATATACTAGCTGCGCCAGCGGGCTTCGCCCGCAACGCACCTTGGCGCTGAGGAGTACGTTGGCTTTTTTTTTTTCGAAATTTTGCAGTTGATTTTTATGAATATAGAGATGAGCAATGACAAAAGAATTGAAATCTACAAAATTAGAACAAATTCACGAAAATTACTGTAACTTTTTTTCCATTCGAAGCTGCCACCCCAGCCACCGCTCATTCTCTTCATTGTGGAATTATCTTCAAATTTGTAATCAGTGTTTTTCATTTATAGTCTTTTTTTAATAACATGAGAAACTTTAGAGTAAAAAAAATGATGAAAAATTGAATTTTTCGCTTGGCCTTCCCTGAATAAATAATTTATCGGAATGTAATACGGCCGAAAACCTACTCTGATTCATGGGCTTCATTCCTGTGAAAGATTTATCGAAATTGGTTCAGTAGTTTTCGCGTGAAAAGCGGCCAAACACGATTTTGCAGTTGAGTCTTATATACATTTTTTTTTTAAATCCCTACACGTTTATAATATTACGTCTCTGGTACACTATACTCTCATCGACGTCATCTTCGTTGTATACATATACGATGCTGGAATTCTCATCGTCACAATATAATGACCAAACTTCGAATTAACGTCCTCTGGGCTACCATGAACGGGGCTCAAGTATATGGCAGCTCCGATGCCCCGTGAACTTTCTCCCGTTCATTCCACTGTTGCGATCCTGCACATCTATTTCAATCCACACCCCCCTCCGTCCCCCACTATCTTTTTCTCGTGCTCTGGACCACCATTAAGGCTTTCGCAAAGTTTCGGATGCTTTTTAATCGGTTTTTTTTTCATGCCTGAAAATTCCCACAGTGAAACACAGAGAGCATGAAATTATTAATTTTTTCCCCTGCTCTACTGGACCCGAAGGACCTCGTTATTCCGCGCTGTAGTTTTATTGTTTTTTTTTTTTTTTTTTTAAGACATAATTGGCCGAATCGCTAATTTTCAAATGCTGCTCGGAGAAAGAGACAGAGAAAACGCACTCTCTCTCTCTCTCTCTCTCTCTCTTTCTTTCTCTTTCTTGATCTTACTCGTTTTCTCTTCTGGTCCATGTCGTGATGTTACATTAGCGGCAGAGTGTATATCGCAAACGAGTGATTTGCATCAAATTGATCAACCGAGTAAAAATGGCTCCTTACGCTAGACAAAACATCAAGGAAAAGTTCGTGTATACAGCCTTATTCAAAATCTATTGTTATACTTCCTGCATTCGGCCCTTTCCTTAATAAATCATCGATCTCGTTGCGATGAATTTGCAAACCTTCCGTGACAGCAAAAATCTATACTAAATTTTTTTTTTTTTTTTCTCGGAATTTTGTAGTTGAGTTTTATGAATATAGAGATGAGCAATGACAAAAAAATTGAAATCTACAAAATTTGAAGAAATTCACGAAAATTACTGTCACTTTTTTTCCATTCGAAGCTGGCACCCCAGCCACCGCTCATTCTCTTCATTTCGGAATTATCTTTAAATTTGTAATCAGTGTTTTTCATTTATAGTCTTTTTTTAATAACTTGAGAAATTTTGAAGCAAAAAAAATGATGAAAAATTGAATTTTTCGCTTGGCCTTCCCTGAATAAATAATTTATCGGAATGTAATACGGCCTACAACTTATTTTGATTCATGGACTCCATTCCTGTGAAAGATTTGATAAAAAGAAATTTCAGAAAATCATGAATTTATTGGAGGTTCGAGACTTACTGAAACATCCTGTACATGTGTATGTGTTTCTTTGCAACTGCGATCGTTTGAATAAACCATAAAATCGTAACGTAACTCAGTACCTCTATCGTTCTGTTGACTCATTGCACAACTGTGATCCTCTCACCCCCCCTCAGAGCCATCAATTTTTCTCTTATACTCCTTTTATCCTCCATTCTTTTATTTTTCTATTATTACTTCTCCGCGTTTCTCTCGTGGTTCCTCTTCGCAAACGATTCTAACGAATCTCCGGAACATTTCGTTTGAAACGTGAAAAGGAACGTGAATGCACGATTGATGTGGGAGCGGCGGGTCGTGTTTTACTGGAATATTTCTACCAAGACCTTATGCCCCATCACCGTGAGAGAGAAACTGTCCCGCGATATTAAATGCATTCGCGAATACAGATTTATGTATTTTTTTTAAGTTTTCTCCGTCCTTGTCAAAGCCGCGTCTTCCAACTTTTATTTTTCAATTGCCGTGTCTTTTTTTTCGTCCAAAA
The DNA here is from genome assembly GCA_013761285.1 of Campoletis sonorensis. Taxonomy (NCBI): domain Eukaryota; kingdom Metazoa; phylum Arthropoda; class Insecta; order Hymenoptera; family Ichneumonidae; genus Campoletis; species Campoletis sonorensis. The sequence continues at coordinate 918,475 of JACEOJ010000087.1, forward strand.
TTCGAGTTGAAAAAACAAAAAACAAATTTCTTCAGGACTTATGCTTCATTCAACTTTTTTTAAATCAATTAAAACTTTTTTTAACACCAAACCCGCAAATTTACTGAAGTTTAACGACGATCCAAGAAATTACTACGAAATGTGAGTCTCAAAAATTTCTTTTTTCTAAAATTCAACTGTTTGAACTCCGATACCGACTCCTCTTCGCCTTCGCGCTTGCGCGTTCAGCTACGACTCGTATTAAAACATCGCGGTTCGTAAATGTGAACTTTTGACTCCTAGTAGTTTTGTCGATAACGTTTTGAATAGATTTTTTCATTGACATTTTATTCCATGACTGTTGCACCTGTTCTCGTGTATTAATAAACCATTTTTTTTAATCGAGTGCTTCATCATCGTTTATTTATCGATTCTTGTTTAATTTATTGTGGGAACAGTATTCAAAACAAAAAATGGAGTCAAACTATCGACAAGACACAATTTCGACAACAATCAAAGGCCGAGGACACATGAGACTAAATTTTTGTTCACAAACCAAATAAACCGTATACGCATTCGAGTTTCACGAAAAGGGATTGAGGATTTTCGTGTCTGTCTTTTTTTTCTTTGAGATCGGCGCTGAGGACACGACTCACACCATCGGATTCAGGGGCAAAACAGTATTTAAAGTGACGTCACATGCCTCGAAAGGCCTGAGCGAGAGGGAATTAAAGAGACAGAGGAACGTGGGCTGATGAGCGAGAAACGTGGTGGAAAGAAAATCGAAGAGAGACTGCGAGAGGGAAAATAAAGGGATGAGGAGGGAGGGGCTGGGGATATGGTGAACTGATGAAGAAAGAGGGAGATGGACATACACATACATATTCAAAGACAGAGGCGAATGGCGAAGTCAAGATAAAAGACCCCACATGTATATAAATGGGTACATATATAAGCCAAACGGTTGTGTGTGTGTGTGTGTTTTGGGAATACGAGAGAAAAGGGGAAAATGCTTTAAGACGCTCAATATAAATACTGGAGAGAAAGACGGAAAGTTGGGATGGCTGGACGAAGGGGGTGAGTTCGGAGGTTTGAGAAAAAGGGTTGCTTCCTTTAGCGTCGCAGCGTCGTACAGAGAAAGAGAAAGATGCTTTAAAATGAAGAAAGAAAGGAGAGAGAGAGAGAGAGAGAGAGAGAGAGGAGGAAGGGAGAAACACGAAGGGGGTGAAATTCGTACCGGAGGTGGACCGAAAGATCCGCGTGCTTTACAGAGAGGGTTGGTGGAAAGCCCTCTCGGCAATGAGGGGTGAGTTGAGGCAGGGGGGGAGAGAGAAATATACGCAAAGGCGAACGAGCCAATATATGGAAGAAGTAGAAGAAGAAGAAGAAGAAGAAGAACAAGAAGAGAGGATGAGGACTCGCTCGCCGGGGACTGGAAAACTCACCCCTTTTCTTGCTTACTCTCGTGAAGACTTTTTCTCTCTCTCTCTCTCTCTCTCTCTCTCTCTCTCTCTCTCTCTCTAGCGCACTGTTTAATTGCATCTTACTTTCGAATTTTCCGCGTGGAGCTATCGATCGAGACACGCGGCAACGGTGGACAGAGAATGAGTATAAGACAGGGGGATGAGGAAAAAGAGAAGGAGAAAGTGAAGGATGGGGATGAGGAGATGGTGAGATGCTGCTGGTACTACGTACTCGCTGTATATCGTATGCTTGGCTATATATAACTGCTTGTGAGAGGTGGGAAAAAGTGTACGAAGAGGTTGAGGGTGGCAATGGTGGTGGCTTCGTTTGCGTCTTATCTCTGATGCTCCCTCAGTTTTTCTCTTTCTCTCACTCTCCGAGCCTTTCTCTTTCTTCTTTCTTCTCGTATATACACTCGGGGTGGAAAAACCCCTTTTTCCTAGGCTCGGACCTCTTCCTCCGGCTTGCTCTCTTTCTCTTTTTCTTAAACATTTCTTCTTCGTTTTCTTTCTCCCCCTTCTGTATTCACTCACACACACACCCACACACACAGACATACACACCAAAGCGGATCCCCACGTATTCGTACCATGTACTCTCGTGTTTTTCTTCCTTCTCTCTATGGTAACCCATTCTCGTGGTAATACCCGAGTCCAACCTGGACCACCAATACCAGTATACTTTCCTTGCCGCGATACGTGACGCGAGGACGACCAAGAAACGACCACCACCTTACCCCGAAATCAGCAAACCCACCTACTTCCTCTACTTCTTTCAACCCTCTTTTATCCCTCTTTATCTTTACCTCGCTCTCTTCCCCATGCCCTTCGTCTGAGCCTCACCAGAGTACCGTCCTGGACTTTCTACCAGTCTTTCTGGCGTGTGCGCACGCTGAGATGAGGACGAGAGAGGGTTTGGCATGAGAGGGAACATGCTCAACCCGCTTCCAGACTATTTAAAACTACGCACGGCCTCTCTCTCTCTCTCTCTCTCTCTCTCTCTCTTTCTCTCTCTCTACCTCCCTTTTCTCTCTGTCATCTTTTCACTAGAGTCAACATATATACACATGTATATATGCACTTGCAAGTTGGAAACGGGGCTTCGTGAGTCGACGGAAAAGCAACGAGGGGGATATCCCAGCACCACCAGCCGCCTCCTCCTCCTCCTTCCAGGGACGACTTAACGAGTCTCCTGAGCTAGCTGCTGGTTCATATACATCTATTTTCCTTCTTTATCTTGCCTTTCACTTATAACCAAACATTCTCATACTAATATCCATCGATGCATCCTCTATCTCTCATATTTGAAGAATCTCTCCTCGACAAATCTAGCCCTCAATCGGTCCATGAGATAACACTGTTGTTGATGAAACACGGGTCCTTAATGTTCTTACGATGTATGAGATATTTCTCACTATGACTAACTTGGCTCGGGAGTCATTTATCGCCATTTTCATTAGGTTTCGTGCGGAAAGTTCTAAATAATTTAGTCGCACCCAGAATTACTCGGGAAAAAAAATCATTGTAATCAGTAATTTGGGTTTTTTTGGGTTCATGGGTACTTAGGATTGTAATTAATTTCCTTGCAATCATTGTACTTATTGTGAATGTTCCAAGAAAAACGAATTCAAAGTACATGAAAGATTAATCAACTATTAAGACAATCGTGTCCATTTAGTTCAGCGATTATTGTCGATTTAAACTTCAACTTGCACTTGCCGAACCGTAAGAATTTTTAAAGCCGTAGAATCTAGAAAAAATTGATGGAGATTCCAAATAATCTTATTGGCCAAACGTTTTTGAAAGCTTGGTAGTAATTTGTCCGAGGATCATCGAGGTGTCAAAACGACGGCTTACGCGAATGTTACGTCCTCAAGGTTAACGAGGGCAAGTTCATTGAAAATGGTAGTAAAAGTGTTGAGAGGAGGGCAGTTGATGTCGCGGCTGAAAAAGTACTCGTGCGAGTAACGGGATCCGAAATGTTGAAAATGGTTAATGATAAGTGTAGAAAAAGGCTTAGAAATAAGAAGAAGAAGAAGAAGGAGAAGAAGAAGAGGCTTTTGGTGTATCGAACGAGGTAGTAACGGAGGAGCCCCGGCACGATACTCTCGCCCCTTGTATTTTTAATCAATCCGTCACTGGAACTCACTGGAAGAAAGGTGGTGAGGGTTGCTCGAAGGGCTAGGGGGGGGGGGGGGGGGGGGAGGGGTCGAGGCTGGTTGCAGAGAGGGTGAAAAGGAGGTAGAGCAGTAAAGAAGTTGAGGGGTGTGTGATGGTAGGCGAAAGAGCTGGGGGTGAAGAAGGTTGGGGGCGGGTGGGGGGGGGGGGGGGGGGGGGGGAGGGAGAGAGAGAGAGAGGAAGAGACGGAAAGAGGGAAGAGGTTCGAACGAAGCTGAGAGACGGGCCACGGGCGAAACGGGAATGGTTTCTTAGTTCCCTTCCTCAAGAGAGAAAGAGAAAACGCGCACGCCTCGTATTTAAAACCTCGGGGCTGATGAACGTTCCTCATGCCAGCATCAAGCACCCCGAGTTAAGAGAAAGAGCTGGAGAAAAAGAGAGAGCAAGCGAGAAAGAAACTAAAAGGAAGGAGAGCCTACTCTCGAAGAGTTGCTGCTTCTGCTTGCTGGCGCCTCCTCAGCAACCCCCTAGTCGTTTCACCCTCTACTCACCTCTCTCTCTCTTTCTCTCTCTCTCTCTCTCTCTCTCTCTTTCGTTCTCTTTTTCTTCAGTCTTCTTCCGAAATCTCTTTCTCCTCTTTCCTTCAAGTCTGCAAGTCCATCACACCGTTCCTTTTTCAAACAAGAATATCTATGAGCAGTAAAAAAAAATATACCTTTTCGACTTTTTCTTCATCAGATCGAAAAATACTTTTTCGACCAAATTGTCGTTGTTTTGGTTATTTTTATCAATTTTTTTTAATGATCATTGTTCAAATTTCACTATATTCCGCGATATATTAATCTTTGGCATACTTAGAAATTTGATCGCCAAACATTTATATGAATTCAAGCCGATTCTGCTCTTTGTCTCCGTTGAATTGATTCTACGAGTAGCTCTTTTTTTAGCCGAGCTGATTTTTCATCCCACACACACGCGACACGCTCACACCCTTAAGGGATTTGACATGTGATGATTCCTGTCATAAAAACTATTCTATCTCCCTCTTCGAGACCCAAACTATCTTCATACCAAACTTCGTCTAAAGTGTTTCAGCGGTTTAAGCGTGAAGTGCAGGTCACAGACAGACATAGTGACTTTCGCATTTGTAATAGTAGTTTTAATTTACTTCTTGACATTTTTGCGATTAATCGTGACAGGACAATAAAGTTTAATTATTATTAATTTTTTTATGGAAATATATTTAAATTGTAAATTTGAGTAAAACTTCGACAGCAATGTAGAGAAATAATTAATAAATATATAATAACATATAAAAAAATAATAAATAATTGGTGATGTGATTTTCATTTCCTGTGTAAAGTACAGAAAAACGGAAAATGATTTGGATGCTGATTTCGAAGTTTGTGCAACAATTGACTCGAGGTTGAAGCTGAAGGAACAGAAGCAGGCGAAGAAGAAGAAAGAGAAAAGCGTAAAAGCCGCGAGAATGATTTTTCTATACATACACATTGAACAGAGAGTGGAGTTTGAAGCGTAGAATCGTCCAACAATGCCGGATGCGGATTGCGGTCTGTGTCATGCATCAACGCTTCGGGTCGCCGGATTTATCGTCCGGTTCGATTCCGTATATTATAACTCGTCCGCGTATACTTTACTTGGCTTTTGTTGTTCATTTGTTCTTATACGTGGATGCTGAAAAACAAAAATTCTTTAAATCCTACAACTCGAGGAAAATACTAGGAGAGTGGGAGAGAAAAACATATTTTGTTTATTCGGATTTATGTTTGGTAGCCATTTTTTAATGCAATACCCACTTTTTTTTCAGATTTTATCTGGTCGACCTTCAAATTCAGCGATTCGTTATTTTTCTAAGATTTTTAAAATGTCTGGTTTCTACATAATGGTGCAACCCTTTTGCCCATAAAATTATCAGTTTTTATAAGGAGGATCGATCGTTTCTCATCCGTTCGATAAATTCCAAGTTTAATTGTTTAAAATTCGTACGAATCTTCTTAACAATCGTACTCAACTGTGGCTGAAATTTGAGCAAGTTTGACCGTTTAGAAATCGAGTTACTAGTTGTTAAATATCGTCTTTTTTCGTCACTTCCCATAAGACCTGGTGTTAAAGTTGCGATTTTAAACACTGAATATCTCGATTACCAGACGGTGAAACCTTCTCAAATATTTTTACACATTATAATACGACGCTCGGGAAGATTGACGCAAAATTTCAAAAAATCATCTTGAAAAAATTGTATTTGATGATTTTGTCGTTACTTTTTATATACTTTCATGATTATGGGAATAGAACCTTGTAAAAAAAGTCCCTGTCTATTTTTGTAACTACTCTTCGTGGGCTTAGACGTTTTTTTTATTTCTACCGAATGAACGGTGCAGGAAAAATTCATTTTCGAAAATTCGAGTTGCATCAATACATAACCTCGAAAAAAGAAAAAAAAAGTATTTGAAACTAGAAAGAAATCTCTTATAAAGCATTGAAGTTCTGCGTGTACGACAATTACATTCGATTTAAAAAAAATCCATTAAAAAAAAAAAAAAAAAAAAAATAAAAGAACACGATTCTAATTCGACGAACATCGAGGGATTAAACATGGGTGTCTAATATTATACCCATACGTCGACAATATTATACGAGAGGGAGAAGAATAGGAAGGACGGCGAAGTTAGAAAAGTATTTGGAGTTGAGCCAAGGGGGTGACTCGTGTGTCTATAAAAGGGTGGAGAAGAAATCACGCGAGCTCTACGTATCCAGTATACGCTTACATTTCCTAAAGGAGCAAAAGAGCGTAGTCCTGAGTAAATTGGTACATTAAATCACGTGAATTACGCCCTTTTTATTATGAAAAACGTCTTAAAATCTTTTTTCTCCACCTTTCAACCACCTTTTCACCCTCTATTTTGGGTCTAGCGTGTAAGGGTCACGCACCACATATTTTGTTGCGTCTTTTTCTCGGCATATGATCGCGTCATTTTTTTGCTTTGTCACGTGATTTCATTCCATACAGAAAGATAATAATAATGACAATGCGAGTAACTCGCAGTAAACCCCTTTCACACACGAATTTTTTAAATTGTGTGTATAATTCATTGATGTGACAAGTGTCATTTGTGAAAAATTCAATTTTTTATTTATTTTATGCAAAAATCAACTGCAAAATTGTGTTTGGCCGCTTTTCACGCGAAAACCACGGAACCAATTTTGATAAATCTTTCACAGGAATGAAGTCCATGAATCAGAGTAGGTTTTCGGCCGTATTACATTCCGATAAATTATTTATTCAGGCAAGGCCAAGCGAAAAATTCAATTTTTCATCATTTTTTTTGCTTTAAAGTTTCTCATGTTATTAAAAAAAGACTATAAATGAAAAACACTGATTACAAATTTGAAGATAATTCCGCAATGAAGAGAATGAGCGGTGGCTGGGGTGGCAGCTTCGAATGGAAAAAAAGTGACAGTAATTTTCGTGAATTTCTTCAAATTTTGTAGATTTCAATTTTTTTGTTATTGCTCATTCCTGTATAAATAAAACTCAACTGCAAAATTGCGAGAAAAAAAAAATCTATCGTACTCCTCAGAGCTGGCACGGATGGTAAATAATATAATTTATTAAATATTAACAATTGATTCGACCAACCTTGACACGAAGGCATGGACATGCTATTTCATCTCCGAGATCCCAGTTCAATTGTACTTCAACAAAGAACATTTTCAAGTTACCCTCATTCGAATGTATCCAGAAAGCCAAGATCCTGACAAAGCATAACAAATTTCAAATAAAATGATAAACCAGAGTAACTTTGGGAGACAATTGAAGAATATGCCACCGGGATGTAAAATTTTATTAAGTATCGAGAACAGTAGAACCCACCACGGATTTATGTTGTCTACGTCAAAGTCCCTACTCATTGGGATACGACGTCGTCGACGTCCCGAAAACCGGCGGGGTCTGCGGAGGGAAAGCGTGGATTTTAAGAGGGAGGACCAGGAGGCAGGTGCCATCGACAGGTGAGACAAGAGGGATGTTCCTACGTCAGCAACGAGTTTTCTCGCTATATTCAGCCGATTTGAGCTCGCGTTATCCAAGTAGAAGTGACATGTTTTGTTTCTTACACACACGAGCCTTTTAAACGTCCGCCTATTGCAATTGCCGACAATATTTTTACCCAAAAATTAGTTCTTGTCTGTCCATAGATTCAAAATGTAAAAAAGTGTGCTCAGCGGATGTTGCGAAGCGATAAAAAAATTAAAAATGGGCAAAAGTGTCCAAAAAAACTCAACTTTTCGTAGATTTCTGAAAGTTTCGCTCGTCGTCGCTTGTCTTTAGATAAAATAAGACTCATTGTCACGAAATGCCGAGCTACTATTGTAAGGACTCAAAAAATCGACCGAAACTCACCACTTTTTGGTATTCCTGGTGAAGCTGCCGTAAAACTCGATCGGCCAGGTCCTTAATAAGTTTCCTTACCGAGGCTTTTTCTGACTAAAGGAGCCCTGTCATTCTCATTGAAGAGTCTAGTCCTAGCCACGCCGTGGAGTTCCTCGGTAAGGAACACACGTTTCGGTATTAATTTCTGCGGGTAATCATCGAAATGTTGACCAGGAAGGACAGGAAGGAATAAACGAGGATAAAAACGGACGGAGATAAGCAGAAAAGAAAAATGTCCAAGCGAATGAAAGTGACAGGCCGATGAGAACATCAGGAGCGACAGATACAAAAAAAATGGGAAAATAGGCGGCTTAAGATGGTGCAGAAGTAGGTGCGGGAAACGGTACTGGTCCGAAGCAATAGGACGGAAGGAAAATGTAGAAGCAGGGTAGAAATTTGGAAGGATGTTGTTGGATCGTCCGGTTCTGGGATCGCGGATTTCTCTTCTCCGGTATCGCACGTAGTATCCGAGGAGCAGGGTGGGAGAATGAAGGAAAGGAGGAATGCAGGAATGAGGAGAACGACTACATCTCGTCTGCTTGGAAGGCGAAGGAGTGCGGATCCACGTGTATCGTCCAACAAAGCTAAGACGAAGGCGGACGGGGCAACGGCGAAGGAGGGTGGGAGGGAGGGAGGGGGGAGGGGGAGAAAGGAGATGAAGGAGAGAGGAGAAGGAGGAGGATGAAAGCTTTCGCGAACGATGAGGAGGATAGTAAATAGTGTGGAATAGTACGCTCGTGTAGAGAGAAGGATCGGATCTTCTCTCCCCACCCTCGCCATTACAATCAGCGGCTAAGCCGGCCATTGATTTTGCGTATACGGAGTTCTGCGAGCGTCATTTGTGCTCGAACACTACGAGCATATCTTCCCATGTCCTTTGCCTTTGTCTCTCACTCGCGTTTTCTGCTTTCTAGATCTTTTAAGTAAAGATTTTTGTCGGTCACTTGATTTTCCTCGCATTCATATGTCCACGTGTACGTAAAACTTTGTATGTATATTTGTTCAGATGGTTTTTTTTCCAAAATTTTATCCTCCTAATCTGAACAACACTGGGTGGATCTATGTTTTCAGATTTTCAAAAGGGTTCATTGAAATCTGAATCAAATTCCGAAATCTGATGGCCCACTTGGGCTTCTGGCCGATTTCCAAGCACCTCGAGGAAGTGGCCTAAAAGTCCTAAACCTTGCAAACGATCGAAAAAACATTTAGACTCTAGGAACGTTGTCCGGAAAGGTCTCGAAATATTGGCCAACTATTATTACACTTTCCGATGCATTTCCCGAAAGTTTGCCCATCAAATCTTACTGATCATCTTTCCTGGACCTTCCGCAGGGTCCTACCCTGGTAGCCAAGACCATCAGTAATCAATGAAGATCGTAACCAGCCCAGAATCATCCAGCCTTTTTTTAATCATAATTAAAAACCGTCTTCGTTAATGGAGCCAGGGTACGATGTCGCAAAACAAAACTTCAACTGATACAAGTCTAACTGACATTCGGTCATAAATTTCAAATAAATCAGAAGTCCATGAAACAAAGAATGATTAGAAGTTCCTGAAAAAGTACCCACATTCCAAATTTTGTCCGGCCGTCATAAAATCTCGATGGACACCCGTTATGTCTTTGGGATTGCACTTGGAAATCGGTAGGTAAGATGCGATACATAGACTCGTATTCGTAACACATACGCGCGCGCACACCCACACACACACACACGAATATTTGCATGAACACGTAGCCAACGTATACTCGTCTTGAGAAGCGAAGGGAGAGAGGGGAGGGGGTGGGGGTG
>JACEOJ010000087.1:932759-943301 GCA_013761285.1 Campoletis sonorensis
CTCTCTCTCTCTCTCTCTCTCTCTCTCTCTCTCTCTCTCTCTCTCTCAAGCGGTGAGTTCCACCCTTTCTCATTTCGATCCTTCAAACGTGGACACTCCAAGCATCTTCGATAATTTAAGATTAAGGACTTGAATCAATGAATGATTAATCATATTTTTCATTTGGACGCGAAACTTTGCACCCTGGTCGAGAGATTATCTTGATAATTTGATGACAGCGTTTTCAATCAAAAATTTTAATAACGATATACTCGACACTAAATAAACAGTTCATTTATTTACTGAATCCTAGATGTTTTTTCTTTTTGCAAGATTCGACGATAGATTTTTCGAAAATAGCATCTTGGCACATTTTGAGAATTTTCAACCCTTCGCCTTGGGAAGCCGCGCACGGCCAGCGCTTTTTTTCCCATGTTGGTGCATTCTAGTAATCGGATCTACTTTTTGTTTCGTAATTTTGTTTATGATTTCGCTAGAGACGTAAAAATCAACGTTTATTAGGAACATGGGAGTGAAAAAATGCACGGGTAAACATTGTCGAAAATGTAGGGCGTGAAAATTGCGGAAAATAGCGGGAAAATATTGTTACGGAAGAGTAGAAAACTGGATAAGAAAGAAGGGAAGACGGGCTGGAATGCGATCATGTTGATCGTTCGTGGATGCATGGAATCTGGCAACGCTCTCTCTCTCTCTCTCTCTCTCTCTCTCTCTCTTTCTCTGCTGTTGGAAAGTGTGCGGTGATGGCGCACGCGACTATCTCTCCGTGGACTTTTCGCAGCGGAGAAAGTGAGAGGAGAAAAGCCATAAACAGCTTGTTGCTAAGCAAGTGCTCTCTATTCTCCTCTCTTTGCTTCTTCCCTCTTTCCTAACTCTCCACTAACGATTTCCTCGGCGATTTCCTCGCCAATTCCCTCCCAATCTTTCTCTCATTCCCCCTCAGCCTCCTCACTTTCTTTCATTCCAACCTCGATTTTTCTTTGGGCTCTAAACAAATTCTGGGTCCAGTTGGATCCTAAACTTTTTCATTTTTCGTTATCACTATCATCGTATTTCGATTGTATCTGTTCCTCTTTTTTTCATGAATCCTTCGATTTTCTTCAAATAATACGCCCAGAATTTTGATTTTCATAAAGTTCATCAGTTTGCTTTGGAAACATTTTTTTTTTTTAATTACAAAGATGATTAAATTTCTTACATTGTGTCGTTGAACTTTGTGTCATTGTATTTGATGCTAAAGAATATTATCACAAAATTTTATTAAATTCTTATCATATTGTCGTGTGTAGCCAACCTCCTTAAATTCTTTTAAATTGATGAGAACGAAATTCAGTTTAAAGTATTCTTTTCACGAACCCGGGTACTCTACAATTAACTGGTTTTTATTTACAATAAAGTAAAAGTGCATCCAAACACTTTGCAAAAATTTCGAGCCACGTTATCGAACATTTAACGAAGAATTTTAACTTTCAAAAACGTCAAATTTATACGGGAGCTCATGGAGATTAAATGATTATCACATTTCTATTCAATTATTTATAGACTTAATATCTCTAAATTTCTGATACAAACTGCCTCACTCGTAGAAAAAATTATAAGGAATCCGTAACGACGATAAAAATGGGGGGTAATCGGATGTTCAACGAAAATATTAACAATTAGAGTTGAAAAAATGTCACAAGGGTTACGTTCGGCAACAGAAATTGGCAAATTGGCTGCGTTCGATGCGTAACAGCTGACTGATGAATATGTATACATAAATACAAAGCACTGTCTTTGCCACTCATAATTTTGAATATCGAACAAAAGACGAGTGTCCTTCTCACGCGCCCACAAAATCCGGCCCTCCGCGAAAGGATTTCCTTAATGAACAAATAGTTTCTGTTTCGTGGTCTCATAGTTTCAGCAAATTCGAAGAATAACATCATAGGCAAAGAGTGCGTTAATCTATTTCGATCAGTGTGTGAATTCGAGGAAAATGAGACAGTAAGAAAAAATAAAAAAATAAAGCGTAGGATGTGGCGTCAAACGTGCCGGCTTCCGGAAGAATTATTGCACCAACATGCGTACCTGAAAGAAACGCACTCATCGTGTGTCTCCTTAGAGCAATAAAGTGAAGAACATTGCAGCGACTTTAATACATATTGTACATAAAAAAACGTGGCAATAAGGAGAAGAGGCTTAGGCAGAGCATAGAGGTGAAAACAATGCTTGCGAACAATGGTCGCGAGTCTCCGGGAGAAATATTAAATAAAAAGAAGAAAAAAAAAGGAACTTGGAGATACACGCGGAGAGTCCCTGCCACAACACCTGTCATTAACAGTCGTTATTAACGCATGGCTACTTCGCTCTGCAAATAACATTCTCGTGCTGGACTCGCTCGTCACGAGGACAAAGTAGTACGAAGAAAAAAAAAACACTTTACTGGAGGGGGAAAAAAATGTGACGATGAGTTACGTGGTCAACTTGGATCGAACCTTTTGAATCTATTATTCGAGCTCGTGAACAACAAAAAACAAACGAATGTAGAAACTTGCATCCTAATTCTTATTTTTGCCTTCGTTGATGTAAAGCTACCTTGAAATTCTCATTAACGAAAGGATGTAGCAACTTGAATGTGAATTGAACAACATCCAACTACAGTGTCCATTAATTCTTTTCTTTTTCTGAATGAAATCGATTCAGTTTTTGACATAATGAGTAAAATTTCATACACTAGAGTGTTAGTGAATACTTTTTCGATGATAGGATTGAAAAATTTTGAGACACTATTAAGTATCGAATAGGATGGCATGGAATTAAGTAATCAATTAGGAATAATGAAATATACAAATCTCTATAAAACTCAACTGCAAAATTGTGTTTGGCCACTTTTCACGCGAAAACCACTAAACCAATTTTGATAAATCTTTCACAGGAATGAAGCCCATGAATCAGAATAGGTTTTCGGCCGTATTACATTCCGATAAATTATTTATTCAGGGAAGGCCAAGCGAAAAATTCAATTTTTCATCATTTTTTTTACTTTAAAATTTCTCATGTTATCAAAAAAAGACTATAAATGAAAAACACTGATTACAAATTTGAAGATAATTCCGCAATGAAGAGAATGAGCGGTGGCTGGGGTGCCAGCTTCGAGTGGAAAAAAAGTGACAGTAATTTTCGTGAATTTCTTCAAATTTTGTAGATTTCAATTTTTTTGTCATTGCTCATCTCTATACATGTAAAACTCAATTGCAAATTGCACAGCTAGTTATAAAGCAATGTAAAAAACTGAACTTCCTGATTAGAACGAGATTAAGAATAAGCGCGCGTTCTTCTAGTGTTGGAAAACTTGTTACAAAATCGTGTGCACTCTGGCGATTGGAAACGGCGACGTAATTGCCAATAATAACCAAGAATTTATACATTTACATAAGGGATTTAATTTCCTGGCAATAATGGACGTTTATCGGCAAACAAACCAAAATACCAGAGAAACATAACTACATATATATGCACATAGGATAGACACACACTGATGTGTATGGTGTATTGGTTTTCGTAGAAGATTGTAGTAGAGTCCAGCAGCATCTCTGGTTTATCGAAATATCGGAAGCTGGCGCTTACATCCTGTGTAAAATCCGGGCATGTTATTCATCCTTCGTTCTCTCCCACTTTCTCTCTCTCTCTCTCTCTCTCTCACTCTATTTTCTGTAAACGAGAGTTGGCCACGGTTGGATGGATGATGGTGCGATTAAGAGAAGGGGTAGAGGATTTTGGTCTAGGTTTGGGAATTCGCGCAACGAGGATTCAAGGCCCTCATCGAAGGACCAAAAACACGTATATATGGATATATACATGAACATGTACACATAGCAAGGAGATATTGCATCGAAATGCGAAATTCGTACAACGTGGAATTATCGCAGAAGGCATGCGAAGGAGTTGAGCTGGACCAAGAGAGAGAGAGAGAGAGAGAGAGAGAGAGAAAGAGAGACAAAGAGAGAGAGAGAGAGAGAGAGAGAGAGCAAACGACTGAACAAGACAGAGGGTTTAGAGGATACGGGAGGGTGGAGGGTTTGACCACTTTGAGGAGGATGGAGGAAGGATATGGCCAAGGGATCTCAAGTTCCTGGATATATCGTACACATAGTGTGGAAACAAGAAAAACGAAATGGCGTAGGTAAGAAGCCGTGGACAGGTTAAATAGTCGTAGTTACGCCATTTTGTTTGAAAGCATTTGCAATTCGTGTCGTAGGATGCAGAACTACGAATTCGAACCACGGGACTCGGGCGAAAGGAGGTGAGCGGGGGAGGGGGAGGAAAGGAGTTGAGAAGATTTCCTTGATGGGTTAAGGGTGCAAGAGGAGGAGGAGGAGGAGGAGGAGGGTGTTTTCGCCTGAGAAATAGGTGGAGATGGAAAAGGTATACAGAGCAGGGGTGGAAGGATAGATGGATGGGAAATAACACAAGATGCCAGAGGAATAAGAGAATGTGAATGTACGACGGAGAGCGCAAAATTCGAAGGAGAGAGAGAAAGAGAGAGAAGGAGGGGATAAAGAGAGAGAACATAACCTAGATAGTGGATGCTAGTGATGGCGTTGTACGCTGTCTAAGAGATAGACTACGAGAAACTGGGAGTAGAAACACGTAAGGAAGGACGAGGTAGTGCAAGAAGGAGGAAAGAGAGAGAGAGAGAGAGAGAGAGAGAGAGAAAGAGAGAGAGAGTGATAAAGCCCTGAGGGTTAAGGCTCGCGAGGGTTTCGAGATACTAACCCTTGGCCAAGCGACGCGAAACCATCCGCCCCTCCTAAGGTCCAGAATAATCTACAATCCATATCAGTCTTAGGTACTAGTCCAGCCAACATCCAACCTCTCTTCTCTCTCTCTCTCTCTCTCTTTCTCTCTTCCTCTCTTTCCACCTCGAGCGAGAAGACCAAGAGCCCACTCGTCTTTGGTCCACACATATATTTATATATACATATAGTTGCAACTACTACCCTTAGCAATGCTCTCTCTGTTCTCGGACGTCCCTTCCAGGCCTCGAACTTCCCTTCTTCTCTTATTCTGACAACACCGTTCTCTAGCCATTTGCCTATATGATCCTTCCTTCTCTTTCCTTCCCTCTCTCTCTCTCTCTCTCTCTCTCTTTCTTCGGTGTGGTCGTCTTCTCAGATTCTCCAGAGTCCATCTCTGTACTCTACCCTACTCCTATTCTCCAAACCCCTTCTTCCTTCTCGTCGTCTTGGCCACAACCCCCTGGCAGCTGGCTAGTCAATACCTACACGCGTTCCTTACCTACGATCCTTCTCGTTCACCATCTCTCTCTCTCTCTCTCTCTCTCTCTCTCTCTCTCTCTCTCTCTCTCTCTTTCTCTCTTGACTTCTCTCGATGTATCCTATAAATACAAACCGTCTTTGCAACAGAATCGCCTGAATACCAGGCTGCCAATATATCGACAATAGAAGTTGGATCCCGATTAAGAGGACGCTCGCGTAAGCATTTTGTCACGAAAGAAAAGAGTCTCACGCGTTATAGTGACAATCGCTCAATATTTTTTCCCAGCAATATTTGAATGTTCGCGCTAAATTGATCATTTGTTTATCTCTCTCCTTTTGCTCTCAAGCTTTCTCTTGTTCCAGAACTCGCGATCATTATAAATAATTGATTCAGTGACTAAGTAAACACTGAAAATTCGCAACTGTTCTTTGTTACATCGATGCAGAATATCCAATTCACAAACTACCCTAAACTCTCGTCATTTTGTAACAACGAGGATGCCAGTTAAATCAATCCATAAAACTTTTCCTATTAGTCAATTATTAAAATTTGTTCGCGTGCCGCACGTAAGAGAGAAATTGTAACCAGGACATCTAGGGTTTGTCCAGCCGCGTAGAGGCTATTCTATGGTCACAACCTCCACGAATCTCAACTCTCTGCACTCCCATCCCCGACTCTTCTCACCTTGCTCTTCCACAACGACGAACGGACGAAAGTACCCTGGGCTATATATATAGGCGCACGGGTACACAGCATCTTGGACGATAAATTCCCTCGACAACTCGCGTATCGCTGACTCGATACGCCGTTCTCCTCTGTTCTCGTAGCCTCAAGCGAGAAACAGGCAGCTCGATCGAGCGAACATACTATCATCAAAATATACAGATGTCTATGTATATATGGTTTTGTGTATACATTATATAATATAGGTTATTTCCGGGTAAATTGGCGGTACGATCGTTAAAACCATGCAAAAATGGCCCAGATCTCGGAAAAAGTTGACAACATCGTCAAATTTTATTTAGCAGGTGTATTCGAAGGTTAATTAAAATTTCAGAAGATCGAGGGTTGCTAAACTTCAATTGATGTCATTGGAAGATTTCGCTGATTCAATTGGGCCGTTTTTTATCCGGACAAATGAATTTGTTGAATATTTAAGGTTTATCGTTATATTGTTTTCTTAAGATTTTGGTAAAAATTTGGATAAATCTTCTTTAATGTCATATGCACGTGTGTAATAAATTTTAGAAGCTTTCACCGAGCGGAACGTTCAGACATTTATTGCTAAAAATCACAATTTTCGGTAGCCTCTCATAAGAGCTCGTGTTAAAAGTTACATTTTCGTCAATAAATATTTTGGCTGCTACATGGTGAAGCCTTCTAAAACTTTGCATACATTTTTATGCAACATCGAAGAAGCTACATTTGGTTTTTCGAAAAAATCTAAAGAAAAAAATGTTCGCAATTTTTGTAATTATGCAGCAAGTACACATTACCTTGGATGACCTTGAATTTTGAGTATGTTGTTCTCCAGTCAATTTACAACAACTTTTCTTCATTAACTGATGCCCGCAAACCATTTTGCATGAGAGAAAAACTGAAAAACAGTTTTTCGATACGAATGTCACGATAGAACTTTCTTAATAACATTTCGATGATTAAACAATTTTACTGGCTTTCCGCGATGAGAAATTTGAGGGATCCAACAATCTTTATCCATTTGTTCGGTTTGTTGCTCGCAAAGAATGATCCCTTTATCCTCCTGCAATCATTTTGAGAATCTGTACTGTCGGATCATTTTCTATTTTCTGCTATCGCAAGCCACGTCAAATGCTTAAATTTCCCCTTGACTATTTAACTTCTGGTAAATTTAACGAATTTTAATTTTGTAGATATTTGTGGATGCGTTAATCTGCAGTGTTCATCCGTTTTCAGATTGACCGACGTCGCAGTAACTCAAGTTCTAACAATAAATTGATATTCTAAGAGGTGTTTGAAAATTGTGATTAATAAAGTATATAAAGGCGAACAATTGGATTTCTATTTATGCCTAAAATACCAAATGTACATTAAAAGACAATTTGATTTCGCACGGTTCTATTATTGGACGACAGCCGCGACTAAATAGTCGAGATGATGCCGCGTTTTTAGAGTAAAACGCTAACGAGACGCCTGTGTATATTGCATTCGAAGACATTGAATTCTAATGAAATTTTTACTTGTTTGTCCAACAATAAGTTTGACTGATCAAATTTTCAACTATTTTTAAATATAACCCACTTAATTGTCCAAGAAAACTGTTTTGATGGATAATTTGGAAATAACATATTAATTGACATTCGGAAAAAGCGATAATATCATATTTGAGCTAAATTTATTCAGAAAAAGTGACAGCAGCAAATGCTGAGATTTTCGAGACGAAAATTTAGAATAATTAAAATAATAAGTAATATTTATTAGCGAGATTTTATTGACGAAGAAATCTTAATTAATTGATCATGTTGGACGTGTTTATTTTATATTTTATTTATATAATGAGACCGCCAAGACGCCAAAGTAGACTCTCATGCATCCACAAACCAAAAATAGAAATTCTTATCTAAATTGGTTGCGAGGTGAGACACACGGATCGACACTCGAAAGTGTCTGAATGATTGAATTTGCAGATGCACGTGTATGAGAAGTCGATAAACTCATTAACAGGAAAATATCATTTGGTCAATTAGTAGATATTTTCTAGAAATTTTTTGTTCGCTGTGTTTTGTTTTTCTAGTTTAATATTAAAAATAACAAAAGATTGGAGGGGTCACCTTAATTTTTTTTCCTAATCATACATTTATTTATTGAAGTTGCTTATAAGTATTTTTTTTTTCGGAAACAGATGAAAAGATCTTTAAAAAATTTAATAATATTTGGAGAAAAACAAAAGTTAGCTTTAATTTTGTATGGATCGATAATGAATTAAAATGATTTTGATAAATATGATGAAATAATGGAGAAAAAGAGAAAAAGGATTTTACGAAGCCATAAAAAGAATATGATACCGCGTAGGATTTTATTCGCGAAAGGGAGGTGATAAAAAGTACTGAAACATACAAGTTCTCGTGTGTCGTTCGAGCCCTCATTATAAATAGAAATTACAAGGTAAGTTCACTGGGAGTTGAAGAAATAGCAATAATATCGAACTTCCTTAAGGAGGTTCGATCGTTTCTCATGCGTTCGATAAATTCCAAGTTTAATTGTTTAAAATTCGTATGAACCTTCTTAACAATCGTACTCAACTGTGGGTCAAATTTGAGCAAGTTTGACCGTTTGGAAATCGAGTTAGTTGTCAAATCTCGTCTTTTTTCGTCACTTCTCACAAGACCTGGTGTTAAAATTGCGATTTTAAACACCGAATATCTCGATTACCAGACGGTGAAACCTTGTCAAATGTTTTTACACATTAAAATACGAAGCTCGGGAAGATTCGCGCAAAATTTCAAAAAATGATCTTAGAAAAATTGTATTTTATCATTTCGCCGTTACTTTGTATAAATTATTATGATTATGTCGACAGAACCTCGTTAACAACAATTTATATATCCGCCATAACAAATATTCCGGAACAAGATCGACAATATTTTTCGAAGTGATTCATCGAAAATTTATTTTTGTACTAATCCAACCTTTCCTGAAGCTACGATAATAAATAAATAAACAGATTTATTAATATAACAGTAATTGGTATAAAACAAAAGTAATATCCGTTCGTCTTGTTTGCTGGCAAAAATAAATACACTGTTACATGTGACTTGTCTCTTTTTTTTTTCCTTCACCTTTTGTTTCCTCGTGTACTCGCGAATCCACTGCACTCGCGCGCATCTTTACGGCTTTTCCTCGAACCTCTCTGCCCTCATTCGACGCAACCACATTATTTATATTTATATATATATATATAAATATACATCCTTTTCTCTTGGTTTCTTTCCCGTACATAATAATTGTATATATCGATTGGAAACTTCACATAGTTTCTCATGAAGCAATTTTTCATTTGTTTCTTTTTTTCTTTTTTCCTTTTTTTCTTTTATTTCATATAGTACTCATTTCGCGAGAATCCGAGGCTAATTAAATAATTCGAATGACTGCACCATCGATGGAGGCATGTTATACATCGAGAATAAAACGCAAAACAATGTTAATGAAAAAATATAGGAAAAGTACGTTTCCTCGAATGAACGGTTTATCCGGGCGCATTTTTTTTTTTTTTTTGAACACTGCAATGGTCAGGGTTCATTTATTTATTATTTATTAATTTGTTTTTACTGGGGGCAGCTTTTATCAAAATATTTCATGAATATTTGTAATTAAGCAACTTATATTGAGTAGAAATGTTTATTAATTAATTATGTTTTCCGGATCTCTTGATATTATGGAAAACTAACAATATTATTGATTTTGAATAAGATAATTTTTTAGATCCGCTAATTGGCGGTTAAGGATAAAAAAATATTGTAATTATAATCACGTGAGAGGAGGAACATGGGTAAAATGAGGATTACGAGAGAATCGAGGATGGTTTTGATCTAGTTAAGTGGGGAGTCTAATCCAGGCGAGGATGTGGCAGACTTTCTCTCTCTCTCTCTCTCTCTCTCCCTCTCTCTTTCTCTCTCTCTCTCTCTCTCTCTCTTGCGCTTAAAGCAGCTGGAGCAGCTTAGGAGCTAATGTTGTGTGCCAATAGTAAAATTAATTTCTGTCAAAACCATATTAAGGTAGTTCGATCGTTGTATCGTTTTCTCAAGATTTTGTTGAAAATTTGGATAAATCTTCTTTAATGTCATATGCACGTGTGCAATGAATTTTCATTTTTTTACAGATTCTAGTCTCTCATTTAACAGGCGCTCAATTCTATTTCATTTTTTAATCATTTACCAGCCACGTATTCTATCGATCTTCGGGATCGCGACGACTTTCCAATATTCTCGATTGTGGATCAGCACAAATGAACGATATTCGCAGTCGAGATACAAAAAAATTAGTTGAGACGTTTAGAAATTGGAGTTAAGTCAAAAACAAAAGAAAGACGAACAATATGAGAATGACGAAATTTGCAGAAATGACCCGGACACAGAAGGTGAAAAAGAAAAATGAAAAAGGAGAGAAAAAAAAGGAGACAGGAATTAGAAGAAAAGGATC
This sequence comes from Campoletis sonorensis, assembly GCA_013761285.1. NCBI lineage: Eukaryota > Metazoa > Arthropoda > Insecta > Hymenoptera > Ichneumonidae > Campoletis > Campoletis sonorensis. Next base: position 943,197 of record JACEOJ010000087.1, read on the forward strand.
AAACGAGACGAATCGGAAGGAAATGAAGAAGAGAAAGAAAGAGAGAGAAAGAGAGAAAGAGAGAGAGAGAGAGAGAGAGAGAGAGAGAGAGAGAGAGAGAGAGAG